>CM053784.1:289739290-289919290 GCA_028749045.1 Cupressus sempervirens
ATTGAGTTCAAACCCCAACTAGGTGTAGTTTAATTACAGAGGAGAGCAATAATTAAGAATCAAAAGGGAAATCTAATCAAATGCACACATCCCAACACTAGAAAATTTGATCTTTGTGTACAAATCTAACTTTGAAGAGATAGAAATGGCAGCCATAACTTATATGGCTAGTAGATGGATAGCCATAGTGGAGGAAGGATGAGAACTACATTTAATAGGCATGGAAAACACCAATAGGTGGTTGCAAAAAATCAAAAGGTCATGCACATCATCAAAGAGCTTCTTGATCTCATGTTTGCAACCATTCCAGGTCAACCGTGTCATCATTTAATAGTTAATTCTGCCATGCAACCCTATATCCTTGAAATGTTCCACTAGATCACTTGCCTTTTTCCCATTGACCTATCAATCTTGTGCCTGCTCTTGTTCATAGCTTCACAAATCTATTTCTTCATTAACTACATGGCATTGCAAAACCATGACCTCTTCCTTTTATGTTTTATCACTGCTTCACAATTGTCTATTACTTCAGTCCACCATTGTTGCAACCTTGTGATGACCATTTAACTGATTGCTCTGGATCTTTGCAACTATTGGGGATTTAACATATATTTTACTTGTGATGTTGCGATGTTTCTCTCCATGACTTCCATCATTGATTTATAGTTTCACAACTTAAGAACTTAACCGCGGATGAAACCTTGCAAAGATGTACTGGCTGCTTTAATCTTAACACTTTTGTTTGTTCACAGTCTTGCACCAATGAAATTTAACCAGAACATTAAACCTATAAAGATTCAAATAAAACATTTTACAATTTCACAACCATAATCCTAGGTTATCCTTAACCCTAATGAAGTTGTGATTGCATAAACCTTAACTATCATGATCACCATTCACATCTTAAGATGTCGTTATAGCTTCAAACCCTTGCAATGGTTCAATGGTCATTTCCTTTAACTTCTAGATGGTTTCACTATTTTACAACTCAAAATCATTGATCTTGGCTTAGCTGTGCAATGTTAATATGACCATCAACTTGATTGCTTTCTCATCTATCGTAGCCTTGCAACCTTTTATATCTTTATGCATTTTTACTTGTGATGTTATGATAACCCTTTAAGGTTAGTTGTTTGATGCCATCACAATCTCACAACCTAAATATTTAACTCATATCTTAACCCTATGAAGCTATGGCAACAAGCTCTTGTTGCTTCACCACCTTACCCCTGGGTTAACCTCAACCATGTGCAATGGTGTGACTGTAATCTTTCGCACCTTTGCAACTTAAAATCTCATAAGAAATTGGTGTACAATTTTGAAAATATTAAAGACTTAGGGATATAAAAGAAAAGAACACATAATCAAAGTCTTACATTTCCCTTTTATGCTGGTATGGAAATTATGACTAATGCATTATAACGTAAGACATTAATATCACCCTGGGTGTTTCATGAGATTGGCAACATTGGAACAAACAAAGGGACGGGGGCTAAAATGGCTAACAATTTTATTAAGAAGGGAACTAATGTAGAGATCATGTAGATAACAAGAACAAAAATCCCTTTTAGGAGAAGTTTGGGCTACACTAGGAAGTATTATGCAAGGATAAAGAAGAGAAGCATAAAGACACTATGAAGGAAGATGATGAAAATTGTGACTAAATGCTAGAATATGTAGAAGAAAATCCCCATATATATTAGTGATGATTTTTTCATAGGTGGTTTTCACATAGAAAGGTATCTCTACTACATGGCTCCATTTCATGACTCATAGCCATTTAATGTTTCCTATCTAAAGAGTCTAATGCAAGAGAATCTTGGGTGAACTAGAAATAAACATCAACAAAGACATTTTTCCTTTATGTTGGCATCATTATTGATTTATTTTATCAGGGGTTTATTTGTTCTAATAAATTTGATGTCTAACAATTGTATCATTCTCTTTGGTAATATGAGAATGAAAAATATTTAGTCCTTGAATTCATTAACACAAAGTAACCCTTAATAAAATAAATCACTATTGATGCCTACATAAAGGAAACTATTTTTGGTTGATGTCAATTTCCAATTTTCCCAGGATGCCCATCTATCAAACTCTTTATATAGGAATTATTTTGTCTCTGGAGTCAAAAAATGGAGTCATTTAGTAGAAATATCATTCATGTGGAAAACCACCTACAAAAAGATTCATCACTAATGTAGGTAGGGATAGTGTCTTCTTCTACCTCTTTTACCACTTAATCAAGATTATCATTCTCCTCCCTCGCTAACTATTCATACTTCTCTTCTTTCTTCTCATATGATCATGCCCACTATACTCCAACCTTCTCCTTTAATAATGTTTTCTTATTCTCTTTTACATGTTCTCTATATTCTTTAAATTCTTCATTGAATCATGTGCACTAAAAATTAACCACTTTGACCACAACCATGCAACATCATCCACATGCTCTAATACCAAAATTTTGTAGGGGAAGGACTAATTTTTAACCAAACACATAAGGGTCAAAATAAAATTGAAGTATTTTCTATAACAACTCAAAAATGGTCATCTAGATTATGAGGCCCCTTTCTAGCATTTTTTCTTAAATTATCCATCGCTTATTCTTCATCAAATCATCACTTTGCTACTTATTTGATTATAACCTATGGTTTTGCCACCTTATCCTAATTTAATTGAAATTAGTTGCCCACTTTTAATTAAATAAAATTCCAAAAATCCCACGTATCCTAAGTGTTCACATGAAAAGCATTATTCTTATTTTTAAAATAAAAGAAAAAAACATTGTTGTCCCATACGAGGTGCACACTTGCCAAGGTAGGTAGAATATTTATTCTCCTCCAAACATATTTTCCCTCTTAAAAATATCCATTATTCTTGCTTAGGTAAGATTCTTGTGTACATGGATCACTCAAGGCTCATTCTCCACGCTTGATTTTGCTACTTGATCTCTACCATCCATTTCTCTTTAAAAGGAGGCTCTCTCATCACTCTCTCATAAGCTTAAACTCTCATGCCATTGTTATGTTGTACATTGTCTTGGTGATTTTGGAGAACTTGGAGCACTCATTTTTTTCTCATCTTGCATCTTCATTCTTTTTCTTGCATTTAGCTTAGTTTTCCTTTATGTATAGCTTAGCTCACATAACTTGGAGGATCTTGTAACTCTCTTTGTTAGCTCTTGCATTTCATTTAGGATAGCTTGAAATTTCATTGTACTTCATTGTTTCTTGGATATTAGCATTCTTGCCTCTACTCTTTGAATATTATGTTTTATGGTGCACCTTGCAAGGGTTTCCTTAACCTACATTCATTTGAGACCCACCATCTCATAGCTCTTGCATGTCATAGATAGGAATCTCTAAGTAGTCACTTAGGGTTCTTAATCGATTGGATCCATTGGATAGAATGTCTTAGACAAGTGTGCCCTAATTTTGGTATACAGTTTCACCTAGTCTCAAAATCTAGGTGTATTTCCCTTTTAACCTAATAGATGTGCATTCATTATAACTTTACCAATCTCATGTTCATAGTGGTTTTCCAAACCATCTCCCTCTTTATTTATAAAAATTTCAACTAGTATTAACATCCTACAACTCACAATACTTGAATACTTTCATCAAACCCTCCATTCACCAAGAATTTATTATTTTCACCTTGAAAATTGAAGCACTCAACTGAGTATAACTTGTACAAACAAAAAAATTCCCATTTTGAAAAATAAAGGGTAGAATCAACATAGATATTTCCACCAAATTTCATCAATTTCCATGAGTGGAAAATTTGTAGACCTACATAATTATTTTTCTTATTTAAAACCCTAGTTGGGGTTGAGGATATAAAATACAAAAAGTTCCATAACATGCACAAAAACTAATAAAATATCATAAAACTAATTTCATCTAAAAGCTAAAATAACATGTCAACTTTGTCAATCATGTGTAAGGCCATTATAGATTGTACGTATGCATACCATACATGTTTTTGTAGTGTAACTTTTAGAGAAATATTCTTACAAGGAATTCACATTGTTTTTACCATATATTTATCAAAACTAAACAAAATTACATGAAATAGAGTGAATTTGAAACAAGAAGTTCAAAGAAGAAAATTCTCCAATTGGCTCTAGGCATGTATCTATATATACAATAGGCATGTATCTATATGTACAAGTATATACATTATGTTTTCATTAGCATGAATTTTGATGATATTCATATGGGAGAGTATATTAGCATTTCTAGAGACATGGATTAGTGGTTGTATGTTGCATTAATGAATATTTTCTTTTATTGATGTCAACATACTAATTATTATGTGAAGATTGGTAGAGTTACCGAGGAAGAAGCTTTTGGCACAATTCATGGATTGAAGATCAACTTATGCACACTTGAGGTTATGTTCTATAATATGTGTAGATTCTAAAATAAGAGTACAAATGGAAATATGAATATTAGATAGAGTCATGAAGATCTTAGTGAAGGAAACTTTTAGACAACATTTTTGGAAAGTACATACTGGTGTTTTGATTCTATCTCCTCATAGGGATGGAATTGGCTTAAATGGATCAAGATAGAGGTTAAAAACATGTTAGAGATGCTTTGGTCTAGAAGGAATAATATGAAGATCATTAAGTGATAATTTATGAAGACTAGAAGTTGATAGTTTGTGTGTAATTTTGGATAAGTTGATCTGAGTTATGATTCTAGATTACAATACTTGGTGTAATACATGCGATATTGTTAATTCTAATGCAAATAGAACAATTTTAGTACACTAGATTATGCAAGCCAAAAGTAGTTCATTTCATTCAAAACTCAAGTTTATACAATGTTTGATGAATCTGAAGGGCCACCAACATCCCTTCGAAAAGAAAAGAATAATTCACATACTGTTTATTACATAATAAAATATTAAAAATATGAAAATTATTTAAAAACTATTCCAAGTTTTATGTCTACTCGTAGAAGTCATAACTTTTAGTAGATAGCTAAAAAATGTATGTTGCTTACATTGTTTGAAAGGTAATCAAATTTTCTATCTCCAAATTTCAATAGACATAACTCTTGGAAGCTTTCAGGGCTTAGAAATGCTTTGAAGGCCTCAAAAATGCAAAATAATAAAGTATAGAAAATACTAGAAAAATATATTTTGTTATTTTTCCATTTCCTCTTTTTTCGGCCTCCTCTATATCATCGTGGACCATGTTATAATCATTCCTCCCCCCTTGAGAGGCAATGGACCCCTTTGCATCCATGCTCTATAGTAGGTGTGGAAAATGAATCTAAATTTGTTCATGTGTAGGCCACTTCCCCTGATGAGCAAACTGTCCTACTTTCACCATATGATACAAGTAAATAGTATAGTTCTTCAAGTTCTTTATATTCTTCTCCACAACTTGATCAATTTGGAGTGGATTAGCCACTTTTGGGTTTAATTTTGTATGGTTGATCTCCTTAGCAACACTCGCAATGTCTAGTAATATAGGAAAATAAAGCTTCATCAGTTCAACAATTGAAAACTGGGTGAATACCCAAGAATGGTGGCAAATTAAGTTCAAATGCATTTACACAAGCTTGTTTGATAATCTTGTATGGACCATAATGAAGGTACAAAGCTTTCTGTGAGGTCCTTGCAATCTCTTATTCTAAAAATGCAACCATACCTTATCCCCAATCTAAAAATTATGAGGAGTTCAATGCTGGTCATGCCTTTGTTTGTACTTCTTAGTGGTATGCTCCAAAATCTCATGAACTTGTTTTTGTAAATGGTCAATTCTATCAATAAACTTCATTGCTTTTTCCTTCTCTTTATCCAATCATGGGGTCAAATTAGGCTACATAGCTGGAATAGAAACATTTATTGGTGCCAATGGCTGATATCTAAGACAAACTTCAAAGGTGCTATGACCAATTGAGCTATGAAATGCCCTATTGTAGCTATTTTGTATATAGGGAATACTTTCACCCCATGTACGAGGATGTTTTGAGTGATAGATACATAATATTTAAATGATTATGTGATTGACAATCTCACTTGACCATTTGTTTGAGGATGGAATGTAGTGAACTTTATTAGTTATCTGTCCATCATTTCACATAATGAAGACCAAAATATACGTACAAAATGACTATCCATGTCTAAAATAATACTACTTGGTAGCCCAAAATAAATCCAAACATGCTTAAAGAAAAGCTTTGCAATGTCTTCTGTAGATATTGCCTTTCTACAAGCTACCAAGATTGTCATTTTTGAAAATCTATCTACAACAATATATATACAATCATGCCTGTGTCTAGTGGTAGGAAGGCCAAACATGAAATCCATAGAAATTAAATGCCAAGGCTTCTCTGGAATGGGAAGTGGTAGATATAAACCATACTTATGATTTGCAGGATTTGCAACGATGCATTTTGTACATGCTTGAATGTATGCAATCACATCAATTTTCATTTTTGGCCAATAAAAATATCTTTGAAGTATAACAGTAGTTTTACCTATTCCAAAATGTCCTGCAACTTTGTTGTAGTGAGCTTCCCATATTAATTTCTTGTGTTTTGCCCCAGATATAAAAATTTGACCAATGTGGCAAAACATTCCATCTTGCAAATAAAAATCATTCACATGTTTACTTTCTACAAGTTGAGTATATACATCATAAAATTCATCATCATTTTCATACAAGTGAGTCCAATTTTCTATTTCATGTCCACATGATTCTACTAGCATACTTACTCCTATAATTGGGGGCATGCTCAAGAAATCTACTACCTTATTGGTGCTTCCCTTCTTATGGTGAATGTTGAGATAAAATTATTGAAGATAGGCTAACCACCTTTGATGTCTATCATTCTACAATTTTCCTTATGTTTGAAAAAATTAAAGGGGTTTGTGATCTGTATGGATAATAGTTTCCTTTCCTAGAATGTAATGCTTCCATTGTTTGTAAGCCTAAGCAATGGCATATAATTCCTTATTGTAGGTGGGATACCTCTGTACTATATCAAAGAATTCACTATGGTAGGCAATTGGATGTCCATGTTTCTTGAGGACTACTCCTAGTGCATATTCTAATGCATTAGTTTATATTTCAAATGACTATTGTAAATCAAGAAGAGATAAAACTAGTGTAGAAAATAACCTTTATTTTAACTCCTCAAATACTTGTTGATGAGAACCTATCCATTTGATCTTGCATTCCTCCTTGTAGTAACTAATTTAGAGGCCAAGACAAATATGAAAACCCAAGCACAACTCTGTGATAAAAGTTAGCCAACCCCAAGAAGCTACACAACTTAGTGAGATTCCTTGGAGAAGGCCAGTCCTTGACCAATTGCATCTTTTTAGAATTGACATGAACACCCTCACTATCAACAACATAGCCCAAATATTTAATACTTTATGTACTAAAAGAGCATTTTTTTGTTTTTAGCATAGAGTCCATGGTCTTGGAAGGCAGAAAATACTTGTTCCAAATGTTGAAGATGTTCTTCCCAAGTTTTACTAAAAATAAGAATGTCATCTAGATACAACGCTACAAAAGAACTAGTGAATGGGCTTAGTACATCATTCATCATCCTCATAAATCTTGCTAGAAAATTTGTGGGGCCAAAAGGAATTACCAACCATTGAAATAATCCCTCCTTAGATTTAAAAGTAGTCTTCCATACATCTGTTGGATCAATTAATACTTGATGGTACCCAGGTTTTAAATCAATTTTAGTGAAGAAATTTTCCCCTCTAATTTGGTCCAACAAATTATCTATCTAGGGGATTGGATATTCATTTTTTACAATGATATTTTTCAATTTTCTATAGTTAATACAAAGTCTACATGTTCCATCCTTTTTCTTTCCAAGTATAATTGGGCTACTGCAAGGAGATGCACTTGGGAAAATATGCCCCTTTTGAATCAGTTCTTGTATTTTCCTTTTGATCTCATCATTTTCTAACACAAATCTCCTATACAATGGCTCATTAGGTAGTGGTGTCCCTAGAATCAAATCAATATAATGTCTAACTTGGCAGTGTGATGGTACTCCTACTGGTAACTCAAACACATTTTGATATTTTGTCAAAATTTATTCCATTGACTTTTTTTGTTTTGTTGTGATGAACATGGTGGTCTGAGAATTCTATATGATTCTTTTCTCTTCCTCAAAATAAACCATTAATAACACAAATGTACTAGTTTGGGCAATCAATCTCCAACATTATTTTACACTAATCAAAGTGTTGAAAATGTAATATAGACTAGGTGACTAAGAGGGTGGGGTGAATTGAGAACCAATAAAACTTATACTTTAATTCACCAATTAAACATTCACCATGTAATCTGATCTAATTGTGTGCATGAAAGATTGAAAGCAATAAAATATTCAAAAGACTTGACACAATATTTGGTAACCCAAAAGCCTTCCAAATAAAAAGTAAAACTAGGGTAGGGATGATACCCACAAGCTTTATTACTATAGTATAAAGTTAGCCTGTTAAAGCTCACAATTGATCACTTCTGATGATCTACCTTATTACGAGAAATAAGGATGATTAGGTCCACTTTTTGAAAGGATTTACAACATACAATGAAGTATGCACTCTTTTAGGAGAATTGAAATGAGATTGTTAAGTCCACCTTGTTAAAGCATTTGACTGATGCACCTTTTAGGATGAATTAGTGGTTGATCTCTGATCTGTAATTGAGTTTTTTGAATGAGATTTATTTGAATAAAAATGATCACCTTGTTTTTGATAGATAAGTCTCTTCTTTTCCTTATATTGATTGTAGCCTTCTTTAATTTGCACTCATGTGCTTGTTCTACTTGTTCTTATTTATTACATTTGGATATGGTACAATACATTACATATATACCATTCCACTTAATTACCTTATAGATTTGGCTACAATACCTAATTTAAAAAATCTTCACAAAATTGGCTCACTTGTTGTAACTTGGGTTCTGAAGACCACTATGTTATGTTCTAACACTCGGCAACATTATCAACACTTGGCAAACTCTGGCACTCAGTTGATGTAGATGGTCGATCCATAATGATCACTTGGGGTAACAAGAACTCAATCAACACTAGATGACTCAATGAACACTAAAGAAATCAATAGACTCAATTGACACTACAAAGCTCAGTCAATACTACATTCTTCATCACTTATGTTGAAAGGCTCGATAGACTTTTCTATGCTTGAGTAACACTACACTTTGCCATTGTAGCTTGGTAGACATTGTAATGCTTAGAAAACATTGAAATCTATCTCAAATACTCAATAGACACTATGAAGCTTGGCATGAACTATAATATGTTTGATTGAATTAGGAGCAATTGAAACACTTGGATTACACTACTAACAGTATGATAAGCTTGGTTGCAACTCTAGAGCTCGGTAGTAGTGTCACCAACTAACTAAGTGTTCAGTCACTAATAGACAAATTATTTGACCATAAGGTCAAAAATCTTGCCCTTTTGTATTAGTGACAAAAACACATAATGCCAAAAAAATTGAATACTCAAAATACAAGTCAAAACTCCCTCTATCAACAATATGGGTCTTCAACTTAGTTTTGACTATAATCTACTATTATTGCTGCTCAGTAACCTCTGATTCTATTTTTTATTTTTTTAAATTGTTTTTGTAAACATATTTTCTACTTTATATATACATCTTTCATACTATACATCTATTTTCCCTTTGTATATACAATTCTCCCTTACATATGATATACATTCTATATTCCCCCCTTTTTGACACAAATGCCAAAAAAAATGCATAACTATAATGTAATACCAAAATGTGACAAGAAATCACTATGTACCTTCAAAATTATGGACATTTTATTTTCCCAATTCTCTTCCAAAACTTTTGAGGCATGTAAGGCTATCTTCACTTCTGCTAAAAGTTCCATCGCATTATCAACTATGGAGAAATTATTATCATGGATCAATGTTTTTGCAAGTGCTATGTGTTTTTGTATTGCATCCATGTTGGGAAAGATCATGCCTTGTATCTCTTCTAGTTTGGCTCTTATCTTGGCTTCTTCCCTTAACAATTCAGCCTAAAGGTTTGTCAGATATTTGATCTTTATAAAATGTGCAGAACTGCAGCTAGGGTCAAGTGACAATTGATGTGCACTTGCCTTCATATCAGTATCTATCTTGGCTAGCTTATCCTTTATTTCCTTTGTAAAATTAGATATGATACCTAACTTTACAAACAAAGCAACAAAATTATTTACAAATACTTCAAATGTAGCAAGAACAATAGACAATTCTACTTGGTCAATGGTTATCTTTTGTGCTACCTTCTCCAAAACTTTATTCTCAAATTTTCTTTCTACCCTTTGTAGAATTTTATCTTTCCCATTGATGTTCTCATTATACTTGTGAATAACTTCAACTAATTGATCCAAAATAGGTTGTTTCTCATCAACCTCAATATTTAGAGTATCAACAAATATGATTTTGTTGTCTTCAAGTACCTAGTTTTTCTTCTTCTTCTCTTCTCTGAGCTTATGTTGTTTGGCTCTCTTTTTCCAAAGCTCACCAAGGGTATCCATCTGATCAAGAGTTAGATTAGAAAGATTTGAATCTGGTATCACAATGTCTTCCTCCAAATCAATCTCTTCATTTGAGGCTTCTGCCTCTTTACCCTTTGCTTTCTAAATGGAAGGAGCAATTTCCTTTCCTTTACTCAATACATCAATGCTCGGTTGAGGCTTAACCTCAACTATCATTACACTTTCCATGGTAGTAACAATAGTAGAAATAGTAGTAGAAATGGTAGGAATATTAATAAATATGCAAGAAATAACACTAATAGAAGGAATGATTGCAATACCTTGTTGTGACTCAGTTAGGCTTGATGTTGGAGAAATATGAGCTTGTTGCTTGGTAGATGAAGTGATGGAAACTTCACTCATAAATGAACTCTATAATATTGCTCCAATGGTTAGTTGAGTGCTTGGTGAAGTAGTTTTTACCTTAACTAACTTGGTAGCAACCTTCTTTGAGCTAGATCACACTAAGACTTTTCTTAGAGAGTTAGGAAGAGAGGTGATTACCTCTATTGCTATCTTCTCTAGATATAAGTCTTCAATACTTTGTATCTTAGGAAGATCACCTCTTGTAGTTTCTTGATCCTCTTCATCTTCAACATCATATTCTTCATTATTTTCTACTTCCTCATTATCTATATCTTCATTATCTTCTTCATCATCATTATCATCAATTTGCACAACTTGATCACTAGGCTTATGCAACCCATATATATTCTTCCATGCTATGGTGTTTGACTTCACAACTAACTTAATATCCTTAGATAGGATCATAAATTCATTGAATCTAGGGGTTAGCTTTGTTTCATTCTCCTTTAATGATTTCTTTACTTCCTTATCAATGATCCTTGACATAAGCTATTTGAAGGTTTTCTCTTTGATGTCCTTGGAAACATTTAATGCATTCTCCCAATGATGTGATGTTGACTTAAATAGAATATCAAGAACTTGCTTTGATAGTTCCTCTGGGGAGTTTTTCCATTTTTCCATTTAGCCACTAGGGCTTCCTCAATTTTTTAATACTCTTCTTTTCTTATTGTTTCATACTTAAGTAATTTAAGATCTCCCATACCTATTCCACTTTGTAGTCTTTGAAGGCAGGGGAATACCTCTTAAATATAATATGTTTTGCTTTGTCTTCATCATCTCCAAGTTTTAGTTTCTTTCTTGACTTGGTTCTTCTAGTGAATACAATAGGGGAGGATTTTGTAGGTGTGGTTATTATGACCTTCCTTTTCTTCTTGGGAGGTTCCTCTTCTTTAGATTCTTCTTCATCTACATTTCTCTTCCTCTCCTTCTTCATCAAGGTCATCTCCTTTTCCTTTAGTTAACTTAAGTATCTTTTCCACCTTCTTTCTTCATCTTTAACTGCTTGAGGAAGCTTAATTTCAAGAGAAATTCTAGCTTTGGCTTCCTCATAAGTTCCAAAATAAGGTGCATTTGTGTCAATAGGATCATTCAAGAGAGCTTCAATTATGTCTCTTTTATCATCTATGTTTACTTCATATCCCAGGGGCTTAATCCATGTCACTCTTGATCTGATTGTTTGGATATGGACTTTATCACAGTCAACCAAAAAAAAAATATCTTGCTCATAGTCTTCCACTAATTTCTTAGGGATTTTAAATCTACTTTGCATTTTCTCTTTAAATGAATCAAAATAGGCATCCATTATACTCTCAAAGTTATCACCCATTTTTGGTATAAATTCATTAATCTAATATAACATTGGTGTATCTTTCTTCTACATCACAGTTCCTTTTGAAGGAAATAACTTTTGAATATAAAATAATGGACAAGCCAACAAGAAACAAAACTTACATGGATTGTTCTTTGAGACTCATATTCTCTCCATGTTCTTATTGAATTGGTTCAATTATAGCTCAACAAGGTCGAAGGATAAGCTTTTCCTCACCACCTTATATGCTAGAACAACTTCATAAGGAATATTGTTCAATCTAGTTGAGTTGTATATCTTATGAGTAATCACATAGATATTGAACTTTATCTCCATGTTTGTAACTCCATTTAGTTTCCTACCTTTTCCATCCCATTTGGCAAGAGTTTTCTTCATCAATTTAACCTGACCTAGGGTTTTTGTAGTCTTTGCCTTATTCAACATTGGAAATGATGTTATCTTGTATATCATATTCTTTGTAATATGAATAGGGTGATCTAACCACAAATACATTTTGTGGACTTGGCTTAGGATGAACCTAATCCATTTTCCTTGAAAATCCCTTAGCATATGTAGGATATGTGTTAACCCTTTGGTCTCCAAATGCTTGTGCTTGAGTTTTAAGCTCTCATCCACACATAATTCATTAAATGTGTGGTTCATTTCTAGGGTTCCTAGCTCTTGAATATAATAGTGATAAAATAATAGAATTTCATGGATTAATAATAATTTTGGAGGAATTTGTGATTACACTCCAACAAGATCAAGTTCTTCTATAATGGCTGGACTCAACTTGAAATCTGGTGCCTTGCAATCAACTCCTTTAATCAACATTTCCAAACCTTTATTTATTTTGCTTCTTGAAGATTCCATTCTTTCTTGGTAATGCTTCAAACATGAAGGAAAACTTCAACACCAATAGCTTTGAATTGCTCAAGGGCTCTGGAATACTCTTAGCTCTTAACTCTGGAAATTCGCGATGAGAAATAACCTTCAATTTCCCTCTTTTAACAAAATTTATTCTTCAAGTTGCCATTAATGCATCATACTAATGTTCACTTGGTGATAGGTTGTCCTCCACTTGGCTAAGTCTAGATTTCTTGGGAGACACCTTCAACTCAGTAAGAACTCTTCACTTGGTAGAGTCACCAACTTAGAATTATTCAAAACTTGGTAATGTTATGCAAACCCACCTTTCTCGATAAGGTCTTATGACCCAACCTTTCTTAGTAAGATCTTCAACTATCATCTCAACTCAATGATCCTTGTACATCTCGAATGCTGATATGGATCTTATTATTGCTAACTAGAACTATTTTGAAATGTCTCCTTCTGAATCATAGTTCTAGTAATCTCCATAAAGAACTAGTTTGAAATGATTGAGTCACCCAACTCATTGACTTGGGTGTCAACACTTTCATTACTTTGATTTGAATCCTCAATAGATTTCCTTACCCACTATTGTTTCATATGACTTCTAATATTATTAGCCTTTGCCTTCTTTTCATCTTCAACGTTACCTTGATTCATGCAATTCTTGGCTAAATGTCCAAGTTATGTACATATAAAACATCTCTTTGTAGTGTCTTTCATCCTCGTGTGATGTTTTATGTAGTTTTCTCCAATGTGCCTAAACTCACCAAAATAGTGACATCTACACCATGTGTTGTAATCCCAACCAAATATGGCTTTGACAATTTTTTATGTTGGGTTCCATTTTTTGGTCTTGCAATATGAATATTTGTGTCCTTGTTTGTTGCAATTGTGACACCTTCCTTCAAACTTAGGTTTCTTTGTGCATTCATTTTCTCTATGTCCATGCTTATTATAGTTGTAATACTTTCCATTGAATTTTGGTTTACCTTTTTGGAATTAAAATACGAAAGATAAACTTCTTGTGGGGGGGGGGGGGGGGGGTGTAAATCAGTAGTTTAACCTTGGACCCATAAAACTTTCACCACACATCCATCTCATGCATTCAATGAGTAAACTAAAATAACATGTAAAGCATATACATCTAAATCAAGTAAACATGTAAGCATTCAAACACATGACACTAGATATTATTACCCATAAACCATCCAAGAGAGAAGGTAAAACTTGAGTGTGAATGACACCCACAAATCTCCACTACTGTAGCAATAAAGTGTATCCAATGAAGGTTACAATGTTTTGACCATGAAACATGATTTACCCTGTGAAAGGTTTGCCCTGTTAAAGGCTTACAAAGACTATTAGGTCTCACCTTTCTAGAGGATTTCAACACCCTATTAGAAGTGTGCCTTGTTAGAGGACTTAAAATTACAACTAAGCACCCTATAAAAGGATTTTATACAGTCTGTTAGGACTACTATGTTAAGAGATTTGACTGAAATCACCTATTAAAATGTCTCAACATAGATCCTATAGTTGCCACTTGCTTGCTTGATAATAGATCACCTCTAAAAAATGTCTTCTTGATCCTTCTCGATTAGATGTATCAATGTTGTATCCTTTACTCTATCCTATATTCTTCTCTAACTGATTCTGTAATTCACTTTCACTTATAAGTCGCCATGAATGCTTTGCATGTGAACTATCTTCTTCACTCCTTCAATTCCTTACACATTCATTCATTCATCCCTTCACCATAAAGAGTTTAGGGCTTCATCCTCCTTAAGAAGACTTTGATAGCTTAGGGTTAGGTATGAATCTATAGCTGAGATTCATCCATTTTGCCACTTAATTCTTCCCATTTTCTGATTGGCTTCATGTAATTGCATATGAAATCTAAATAGAGATTTGTCCTTATCTCCAAAATATCAATATACAATCTTAAGTCAGCTCAAAAATGGTTTACATAGTTTTTTGTGCCATTACAAACAAATATGTCAAAATTGTGTCACTCAGCATATGAAGTCTCTGATGCTCGACATGTATTATTCTTTATACTGTGACTTAACACCTGTATTGCTTAGCATCCACTGTTTACTTAGTTCCTGAATCACTCGGCATGGTCTATCTACTCGGTACATGACTGACTTGGCAATCATTGTAACTTGACATGGTCTAATATTTACATGTTGTGCTTGGCATATATTACTAGTTTGGCATGAACTAAGTAAATGGCTTAAGTGTGTTGACACTCGTCAAAACCAATCTAAGATAAAAAATCTCCCCCTTTGACATGAGTGTCAAAAATACTTGAATATATAGTATTATCCTTAATCTCTCGAGCATAACATATCCATGACTCGGCTTATATAAAAAACTTCAAAATTTCAAAATTTGTAATAACTTATATACCTCAAAATTTCATAACTCCCCTTCAGTTAACATGTCTATTTGGTATCCAAAATTCTATGCTCCTTTCTAAGTAAATGTGTCTTTACTAATACACTTTGACTTCAATGTGTTGTTTTCTTTCATGCTCTACCTTAGTTGATATCTATCCCTTTGATATATCTCTACTACTATGCTCATGCTCCCTCTTTCTTATTTTTCCTCTTTTCTTATACTCCCCTATATTATTTTTCTCCTTCTTATTGTATTCTCCCCCATTTCTTATTCTTCCCCTTTTTGACATTTATGTCAAATGGGATATACACTTATTGTATGTTTGTCCAGAAAAGATTTATGGACATCCATTATTATCTTTAGGGTTGCATCCCAGTTATCACATGCAACATCTAATGACTTAATTTGGATTGAAAGCTTGGCAGCAAGGTGTACTAGACCATCTAGAGTAGAAAGATTGGGGTCTTTCTTCAGTAGAGTTTTAACATAGCCTAGCTCCTTGTGCAATGTCTCCATGTGTGGGGTGAGGGTTTCTTATATGCTTGTTAATTTGGCTCTTATGTTAGCCTCATCTATTGTTAAAATAGCTAACTAACTCTATGATTGAAGCAATGTCCTAAAATGCTTCTCACTTTGAGTTGGATTTGTAGGTAATCTTGCACTTGATGTAGATATTTGGCTCTCCAAACTCAGAATGTGACTTTTGGTCTCTTGGGTGAAGAGTGTTGGATTGAAAAGTTTTGTGTACAATGAGAGTATATTCTAAACTACCTTCTTCACATCCTCAACCTTAGTTGTCAATGCAACTTCTGTAAGTGCTATGTCCCCAAATATTTCCTTATTCAATTTATTCTAGAATTTCTTTTCTGACCTCTAAAATTTTAGCATTTGTATCAAGGTCTTCATTACTGACCTTATCCACTATGTCTGTTAGTTGTTCTATTAGTGTCTTGGTCTCTTCAAGATTTGGTAGACTAGATGCATCTAGGGTCCTTAATATCTTGAAGTGCTTGCTTCTACCTATGTTCTCTCCTAAGCATTTCTTGATGCTTGTTCCTTTCTAAGGCTTGTTGCAGTATGCCTATTTGTTCTAGTGTCATAGTATCATAATCCTATTTTGGAATAATAATTTCTTTATCAAGAGTGATATCTCTATAGTAAATTACCTTTTCAACTTTTGATGAGCTTGGCCTTGGTACTGAGATCTACAATAGAGTGGCATCTGTGCTTAGCTTCTGAAGAGTTTGTGTAGAAGGAGTGCCAGATGTTGGTAAAGCTACCAGTGCTTGGATAACAACTTGTTCTTTCACCTTTAGTGTTAGCTCACTCTCTTCAGGCTTGCCCCAGTCTACTACTATGACTTGGCTTGCACCTTGTCCTTGTGTTGCAGGTGCAAATGAGTCTAGTTGACCTATTTCCTTTTGTTCAACAATGGTGTCTTTCTCTTTTGTTATTTTCTTCTCAATTGTATCAACTTTAACAATTGTATCAACCTTGGTAGATGTAGTTTCTGGTATTTGGACCAAAGTTTGTACATGAGTAATTGAAGGGATGATAGAAGGTGGTTCTTGTGGATTCACCTTTTCCCTTGAAATATCAATTACTGCCCCCTGTAGTTTTTCTACACTAACCAAAATAGGATTGCCACTAAGTTTGGCTTGCAATGTAGATTGATCTAGTATTTTCTTCAAATCTTCTATAGTAAGAGCATTGATTTTTTGAGCTAATGGATCAGAGACATCCTTGATAGTTATTGTTTTAGTAGTCTTGGTTGTATCATCAGGAGGACTAACACTCAACAATTGTGTGTCATGCACACTCTGTTCTTCTCGCTACTCAGGTTCAACCATTACCTTGTCATCTTCTTTCACTTTTGTCTCTCCTCCAATTGTGTTGTATTTTTCATCATCTTCCTTATCATCATCTTTAAGCTTTGAAGGGTCATTTTCTCCTTTCTTCACTGTGGTTAACTCATAAATGAGTTTCCATATTTTTTTGGATTTCTTAACAACATCCTCAATATTATTTTGGATAATGCTAAAGGCTCTATATTTAGGTGTGAACCTAACTACATATTTCTTTATAGCCTTAGAAATTTGTCCCTTAGTCAATTTAGGCATTACTTGGGCTAGTGTTGTCTCCCTAATTTGACTTTCCAAATGCAAACAATAATGCCATTTTTGCTCAACTATGTCAGATAGACTTTTAGGTACTAAGTTGGTAAATACTAGTGGTGTTGTCTTAAACTTTGACATCATGGCATATAATGCCTCTTCCACTTGGTTTTTCTATACTTTACCCAATTTATCAAAATCAACATCACTAAAATCTGATAAATCTGCATTGTTCTTTACATTTTCACATAAGTTCTCAAGATCTAAGAGAAGATTGTGACTTACCATGAATCGATTGTTGTCATTTGGTTTTTTCTTCTCTTCATCAAAATTTGGTTGTGCCAAATAGTTCCTTCTCTATCTTTTTTGCTCCTAACCTCCTTATTCTATTTGCTTTTTCTTTTCCTTAACCTTTTGTTTTGTAGCATGTGTGTTGGCTCTAGTTGTAGATGCAGTGGGTTTTGGTTGACTTCATTTGACAAGTTTCTTTGTCCTTTCCAATAGTCCTTGACTTCCTTTTCTTTTGCTCTACAGAAGAAGGTGCTTCCTCAGCTTCTTCTCCCTCAACACCTTTAGTCTCATCCTATTATTTATCTTCCCCCATGCCCTGTGTCAATGCTAGAGGTTCTTGAGCTTGAGTTTCTTCTTTCTCTTCATCCTCATCTTCTTCTTCCTCCTTGGCATCCTCTCCAAATTTTTCTTTTAACATCTTTACCAGCTTGTCCTTCTTCTTAATAGCTGATGTAGTTTTTAATTCCATGGTAATCTTCGACTTTACCATCTCATAGTTTCCAAAAAATTTCACAATTTTTTCTACTTCCTCTACTAGTAGAGTTGTTATAGCGATTGAGGCTTCATCTACATTTAGCTCATATCCTAAGGGTCTCAACCATCTTACCCTTGGTGTGGCAGCTTGTACAGATGTGTAGTTGGCATCAACAAGAAAAAATACATCATTATAATCCTTTTCAACTAAAGAAATTGGTATTCTTAGTCTCTCCTTCATTGACTTCTTGAAATCTTCAAAGTAACTAGTCATTAAGGATTCAAAATTTTCTCCTAGTTGCTCAATGTACTCACCAATTTGCACTAAAATTGATCTATTATTCTTCCATCCTACAGTACCAAATGAGGGGAATATTTTTTGTGCATAGAAGAATATGCATATCAATATAGAACCAAATTTGCATTGTGCACTCTTGGTCTTCCTAGTTTTTGTAAGGTTCTCCATCAGTTGTTGCAATTGTAGTTTTGCTAGATCATATGTATGATCTTTCTTGACAATCTTGTAACCAACATCCATAGCTATATAGGGTACACTATTTAATCTACTAGATTGATAGAATATATGTGCTATTACCCTTACAAATAAGTTAATAAGAGGATCTATGATTGTATCTATAGTCATACCTCTTTTATTCTAGACTGCTATAGTGTTCTTCTCAATCATTTCTTTGGGTCACTTCTTCATGTCTTAGGATGATCTAGGATTGTATAGTGAGTAAACCTATGAATTATTCTCTTGGTTATGTTAATAGGTGCACCCTCCATCCATAAGGAACCATCATGAATTTGGCTCAATACTATTTGTATCCACTCTGTCTTAAATAGATTTGGAAAATCTAGGGCTTATGTTAAACCTTTTTTCTCAATAATCTTGAATTATTCTTTCAAAACACCATTTTCACACAACATATTGTATGAACCTCTTATTTCCAAGTCACCAATGTTGCCTATCATGCAATTGTAACATTTCCTCACATCTTATACCATTATCACATTTGGCGAGATCATTGACAATGTGTTAGAAGGGTCTTATTTATATTCGATGTCATGAATGGCTTAAACATGAGCTACTTAACTTTATTATTAACTAATTGAACATTTAAACTTCCTTCCCTTCAACATTTTTTGAACTTGATGCCATTGTGTCAAACTAGGGTTTATGAAAATTAAAACTATTTAGGGTTGTGGTTCCACAATGCACGCCCCATTTCCTCGTGGAAATGATGACCCCCTTACTTTGTTTTTGTTTTCTTATTTGGGGCTCTAGTCTAGGGTTTGAGTCATTTTGAGGTCTTACCTACCCATAAGCTCACATCCCAAATCCTTGTGAAGAAACCTTATCAACAAAAATCAAATTATCAGAGGAAATTAGATTAGAAGTGAAAAATCTAAAAAGGGTTGCACCTAATCTAGTGCACTAAGTGCACCATGAATAAGAAGACACACCACCCTTTGGTGATGTGCTAATGTGGAGCAATGCAGGTGCGCACCAGCGCACCACCAAAGGTGGGGTTTAGCTATATAAGCCCACACCCCCTCCTCCTTTCTCACCTTATCTTCTTTCCTCCTCCACATTTTCTAGCTCTCATGCCATAGCTACTAAAAACATGAGCTCTACTTTAAGATTCTGATCGCAGCTACACACCTATCTAGGTGTGACTCCATTTACTTAGACCTGTGCTAACAAAACACAAACCCCAAAGGGGGGGGGGGGGGTGCATAGTAGTGCAACTAATTTGGTGCACTACTCCACACCTCCAAGAATGTAAAATATTAGATCTAAAACTTGAAGCCCCCCAAGAATGTAAAACAAGGCATGGGTGCACACTGGCGCACCTACCTTGGTGTGCTAGTGCACACCCATATCTCAAAAAACATAAAATACAAAAAGAGAAAATGCCCAAAGTTTTGTGTGCATTTGCACACCTAACATGGTGTGAAAGTGCACACCAATACATTTAAATAAGATAATTTAAAAAGAGAGGTGCGCACCAGCACACCCCATAAGGTACGCAGGTGTGCACCATATCTTAAAGAATTTAATTCAAACTAGGGGGTTTTTAGGGTATTTTAGAGCGTCAATTATTTTTGGATTTTCTTTGTATTAGTTTTAGGAGTTAATGAATTCATTTTTCTCTAATTACAAACTAATGGCTATCCTTCATGTGTAGATATAATTACATCTTCATCAGGCAAGAAAATGGCACCAAAACCCATTGGTTCCATCAAAATTGAGGTTCCAAGATGATTATGTAGAGATTAAGGACATAGATTTGGGACACATAGATTTGGGGGAGTTCTTAAAGATATGAAACAAACCCACTAAGAGGTCTGCAATGATTTTTACATTAATCCAATTAGGGTTGGTAAACGTAGCTTCACACCTGATCGTAGTGCAAGCCTCAAAGCTCATAAAGACACTTACATAACACTTTGTTCTAGAGGAAAGGGTGGTTAAGAGTGTGATTGGAGAGATCATTCTTGATCTACAACCCAACAAAATTGAGAGGGTATTCCATCTTCAGAGGGCTTATCAATTCATTAGGCTAACCTATGAGGCAGCAAAGAGATGGTAAAGAGAACACCTAAAAGAGGCTACTGAAATCATCCAATCTTCTCACCTCATAGAGAGGACTCCTCTAGGAAAGATAGTAGGCAAAGTGGATATCCTCAGCATGGGGTCAAGAGAGACGTATGGGTGAATATCCTCAACATACCTCTCAAGACACTAAGGTACAAACTATGGGCTCCACTAAGATGGAAACCGCAGAAGGAGATCCTTCATAGAGGGAAAGAACCTTAGAGAGGAGTGATAAGGGGAAAGTGGTGGCAGAAAAAACTCCTTCATCCTCAAGAGGTGGGCTATCAGTGGAATGAGTCCCAAGGTGGTTATGAAAGGAAATGATAAGAAGTAAAAAGCCACAGTTCACCACCAATGAAGAGGACATGATTGATTTGGTGGAAGTTCTTACCAAACCTAAGTCCCCTTAAAGAGAAGCAACAACATTGGCTTTTATCAATAGTGACTAAAATCAAGATTTATTCGCACAAGTGGCTATCCCTCCTCTTGATGCAAATGCAGAAGATCTAGGCCCACAAGACTATCAGATCAGAGAGGTTATGTTTAGGAAGCCCACATTGGATACCACCAGTTTGATGGTCACAATAGGGATAAAATAGGTCTTCAAAACCTTAGAGCAAGAAGGGGCAGAACTTAGAACACTTCGCAGGAAAAATGAAGTCCTAAAAGGATATTTAGCCAAAGTTGTTGGGCCCTTGGATCCAGAACACCTTGAGGAGACTCTAAATGCTACACTTAATAAAAGAGATGGGGGAAGAGTACAGTTGGATCCATTTTTGAATGCCTGTCATTAGTGGTGGGAAAGTTTTGGGGAAAAAGGCATCCTAATCATCTAAGGAAATATTAAGCTACTACATGCTATGCAGGAAAATGTAGACAAGATGGTAGCAATTGTGAAGCAAGATTTTAGTATTATGGATGAAGTACATGCTTGGAGTAAAGATTTACAGGTATTACAAGCTATAAAAGGGCAGAGGTATAGGATTTTTGGAGATGTGTATATAGCAAAGGAGTTAGATTTAATTGATGATTGGATTGAGAAAATAGTAGATAGTAATAAAGTAATGGAAACATTATATGTGGAGATCCATCAGCTCAAGGACCAAGTCCAAGAGAAAATTTTGGAGGCAAAGAAACATTATAGTGATGTGTGTTTGGATATTTTTGAGGATGATGAGCGGGAGAAATTAATTCCCATAGAGGTAGTGGTAGAGAAGTTCAAGAATATTTTTGAAGAAGCTTCTAGTGATGATGACATCTGACAGGCCTTCAGAATAGAAGAAGCCTTGCTAGAGTTGGATACAAAACTTGAGGATTTTTTTGATACCTATATTGAAGTAGACAACTATAGAAAAAAGGTCAAAGATAAGTATGATGCTTTAGATCTACCATATGCAACTAATATTACTGAGATTATTGAGAAATTCAAGGGCAAACATCTAGACATAGCTCTAGTATGAAAGGCAATAAAACCTAGAAGTTGAAATTTCAGTTTTGACACTTAGTGAAATTTTGTGATTTTGGACCTTTTGAGGTGAGCAGGTGCATTTTTCCAAATGTGCACTGATAGTTAATTGCTAGTTCCAAAAATGGAGCTTTCCATGCATCAGAAACACATTCTGATAGCAGTTTAACTTCGACAAATGCCTAGTGAAGTCCATCAACTTCTATTTTTTATGCTTCCAAACACTTCTACTTCAACTAAAAGCTCTCTTCTTCTTATCTTCTCTCAATTTCTTTGTTTTATGACATGTAAAGGCTCATGCATCCAATTAATAAATATTAAAAATGGATGTAGTCCTACTAAGCACTAGTTAGATTGTTAGTTTGTACATAATTGGTTTTTTTTTATTAATTTAAAAGCATATTATTGCATGAAGATATCTCTCACTCTACACACAAATCGAGTAGATGATTTCTTATAAATACTCCATTTTAATATGTAATCGGGGGCCACCATTATTTTGCAATAAAATTATGCTTTTGGTGTTCGCATTTGGAGTGTAGTGATTCTTGCCTAAATGTGTCATATTTTTGTGAATTTATGTTCATGGAATTGTGATTGAGTCAAAATTTTATTACTTTATTCTTGGTTGTGTGATCTTTTAATTCTAATGTTTACTATGATTTTATGAATTTCAATAATGTATCTAGCTCGAGAAGAAATCACAAAATTGTACCTGCATAACTCTTTATCTCACATGAGCGCACTTTTCGTGGCCTTGCAATTTGATGAAGAGTGAAAGACCATACGATTATTAAAGTTTCCCATCGACGATTGCCTCAGTGGAATCAACGAAGCACTGCTCCTATTTTCATTGATTACCTATCGATTTCTTCAAAGTTTAACTTGCAAATGCATTGTTTTCTTTAGCTTATGTCCATTAGGATTTTACTTACATGTTATTTTTTTAAAAAGTTCTTGTTGTTTTCTTTATTAACCCCTTGTTAAATTAGGAATTCATATTAGTTGCATCATTAGATTACACTCATTGGAAAAGATAAAAAAATTTAAAAACATAGTTTTTTTTTTTTTTTGTGTATTTTATTTCGAAGCAACGAACAAATTATACATCTAATCTAAAATCATTTGAATTAGCAAAGGCCTCCTCATGAAATTTTTTTTTTATCTTTAACTAAAATGATTCCAATAGGTCATAAGATCACCCAAAACCTTGGAGTTGATTCACAAGATCAACTTTTCAAGAGAGGAGTTTGAAAGAATTCCTGCCGTTTATCATCATGCATAATGACAGCTCAATAGAAGTGGCATTAGAAGGAGGGCCATATTTTGATTTTCAGAATAGAAGAAAAATCTACTAAAGTTTCAAAATTCTATGCTTTTTGCAAGTTCAATTTTTTTTTTGTTGAGTTTTTTAAAAATTCAAGTGCCCTACTACGTAGGTGTGCTACTACACAGGTGTGTTGGTGAGTTGGTGCACTGCTACACTAAATTCTATGGTGTGCCTCATTTTGTGAGAAAGTGTACTTTTGTAGAGGTGCATTTTTTCCAAAGTTGATGCAAACTGGAGGGTTTTAATCTAGAATCCCCATTTTAGCAAGCATTAAGACCTTCACCAAATGCACACAAGTTTCTTGAGCTTATCCACTTTCACAAACCACGTAGTGATAAAGGAAAATCTCAAATTCAACCACTTCCATTCAACATATTGTCATCTTATTCAACTTTTCCTCTTCTCCAACCACCTGGTGGACCACCAAATATTCTAATAGTTCCACCTTTGCAACCACCACCCTTAGGTTTTCCAAACCCTCCAATGGCCTTTTTTGCAAACGTTGTAGACTCACCAATCAATTTGAGAGGTGCACTCCATGACCTCCCTAAAAATCCCAAGAAGTTTTACCCAAGGTTTATTTACAGAGAAATTTGAACTATTGAAGATCACATTAAAGTATTCAAAGAAATTTGTAACCAAAAATAGATTGCCAACGAGGATGTGGTCCTTCATTTATTCCCCTACTCTTTGGGGGGAGTTGCCTAAAATTGGTACATCAATTTGCCACCTAGATGTATTGGAGATTGGGATACCTTTGAAAAAAATTCTTAGAACAATTTAAAACTTTTATCAACCCAACAGTGATACATCAACAATTCATATCAATCAAAAGGGATCCAGCTAAGATAGTTTTGCACTTCAATCATCTCTTTCATATGGCGTATCACAAATTGGAAACACCATATACTATACCAGTTGAAGTGGCTATTCAGATTTACCTAAATGCTATGGACCCTCTTAGTGCTATCTTTCTAAGGAGGCTTACTACAACAAATATCAATACATTGGAAAAGGTCTTCACAGAAACAATAACTTTTACTAAGCAAGCCAATCCTAATAGAGGAGGATTGATGCTTCTAGCCCAACCCATCACAACAATACCAACATACCCTATCAAAGTACCTATGAATCTAGTTCCATTATAATAGGCACCTGCTCTACAAAACCCCGCTCTAACAAATCCAAGGTATGAACCTCCAAAAGCTACCTTCTTTGAGAAAAAGGTAAATGTACCCGCTAAAGTAGACAATAACTTTATTTTCAAATTTGGTCAGATGAAAAAGATGATGTCACAAATGAACAATGAGCTAACTCATCTAAGGTTGTCATAGGGACAAAATAATAGTTTTCGGAGGAATAACATTAACCCCTACAATATTAATTATGGTCAAAATTATAACAGGTACTTCAATGGTAACAATAACAATAGGAACAACAATACATCAAACAATAATGGAGGGAACAACTTCAATACTCCTGATCACAATAATGGCTTCCAGAGCCAAAACCAATAGTGGAATACCCATTTGAACAATGGAAGCATTCTTGCAGACAATAACAACAGTAACATTCAATACACAGATATCAATCAATATGACGATGGTCAAAATGCATCTAACAATGATGGTTCATACTATGATGGAAATAAAGAAATGACTCAAAATTAGAAGGTAAACAACAATGTTTGTCCTGTGTAGTTTAATGCCATGTTATTAGAATCCTATGATTCTGCACAAAATACATAGGTAGAGCAGCCAGTCAATGAAGAATTCTCATTTCCATTTAGCCAGGAACCTGACCTTCAACATGAAGAGATGTTTTCTTTTCTCAATGATAATTGGAATACGTATAACTTGAGAAGTAGAAAGGAATCTCTGACAGATGGAATTCCCCCAACACTACAACCAACTCCTACTAATCCAAGAGTGAGTAATAATCTGGCACTAGTTAAACCACCATTTGGAGGACAACAAAATCAGAACCAAGGAAGTGTACCAAAAATATTGAAAAACCTTCCTTGGTCTACTAAAAAGTATAGTGCCATAGAATACCTAAAATGAATAAAGGCCAACATGTCCATGTTTGACATGTTGGAAAACTATCCACAACAACGAGAAGTGCTCATGAAGAGTTTGGATCATACAAAGACCTCCCACAATGCAAATACTACCCCTCAAAAGATGGTATCACAACAAGTTAATGTTGTAGAGGCATTGCCCACTATGTTTAAAGACAAGGTAGAGGTGCCCCTATTTTTTCTCAACATTAGAATATATGGGAAGAATCTTCATGATTTCCTTATTGATTTAGGATCTTCATGTAATGTCATGCCATTGTCCATAGTGCAAAAGTTAAGAGTCATCCATCAACCTACCAATTGAATAGTGATATAGTTGGACAAAATAGAGGAGAAAGTCATAGGCCCATACTAAAGGTTGTGTAGATACAATTAATAGTCGAGCCATGAATTCAAGATGTCATTAATATACATGTGGTTGATATACCAGAGACATATGGATTACTCCTTAGTAGTGAATAGACAAAGTGCCTAAGGGGATGGTTTTCCATGGATTTCACCTAGCTTTGGTTACCATGGAAAGGTCTGAACAATCAAATCAAAATAGATGTAGAGCCAAAGTTAAAAAAGATGATCACATAGTACAATTCTCCTAATGAGGTAGCCTTTTTGTAAATGAATTTAGGCTCCTACAAGATAATGGTTTTTGATACAACTTCGGCCAAAAAATCAAGTGATCAAGATATGGATTCCATAATTTCAACCCTAAAAGATGAGGTCATAACATAATTCATATACCATATGATGGCTAATTTACAATGTCTAGGAGAAGAAGCTAACCCTAATATCCTCCTCCTTCTAGGATTTTGTCAATTATATAAAGTTAGCCATTCAAAGTTTGAATATTCATCATGTCAAGAAGTAGTTTATAAGATGTTAACACAAATGGTGGGACTAAAGAAAATTAATGATTCACAAAATGAACCTACAAAAAACCAAAGTCTTACAAACATGTCAGATGTTGTTGAAGAGATTGAAGAGGAAACTAAAGATCTAAATGCATCATATAGTGATACCTCTTCAAACGGCATAGGTTTGTCTTCTCCTACACCTCAAATGCTCAAAGTACAAAGAAGAAGATGGTACATAAAAGGCCAGGGATGGACTTTGGTAGTCATCCATCGTAAACCCAAAGTGGACAAAATCAAAGAATGGATAGGTGAAATTCAAGACAAATAAGAAAAACATATGCTCCTATTTCAAAGAATGATGATGGAAAATTAGTAAGCCCACCCCATGAAAGATTACAATGGGTACCCAAGAGACAATCCTTCCAAGCTTAGGTAAAATAAAAATTGAGGATGAATAAGCATAAGGTTAGAAAACCCAAGGAAAGCCCAATTTGGACACTTTGCTTCGACAGTTCCAAATGCAAATTAGGAGCTGGTTCAGGTATTGAGTTGATTAGTCCAAAAAGAAAGTCTTTCTACACATCATATCAATTGTAATTTATGTGTACTAACAATGTCATAGAATACAAAGCATTGATTTGAGGACTTATTTTTGCACTTGAGAAAGGAGTTACAACTCTCATAGTTGAAGGAGATTCTCAGTTGGTTATTCAACAAGTGAAATCACTATATTCCTATAATGATAAGAGGTTGCTCGCTTATAGGAAAAGGGTATGGGATCTACTAGATAATTTTAAAGCTTTGAACATAAGTCTATTCCAAGAAAGAAAAACATGGTAGAGGATGCTCTAGCTATTTCAGCAAGTGCATTACAACCAGCCAAAAGAACAAAATTAAAATGATTCTTAGTTGAATTGGTTGCTACTCTATCTATCCCTAAAAATATTACAAACTTCCAATTTTTTCAGGATGATCAACATATTCTCAAATTTGTTATGTGTAGCAGCCACTTTAAGGGACAAGAAATAGATGGCACCTAGACAACACACCTAAGGATAGTACAACTCAAGATGAATATGGAATCTTGAATTTGAAAACTAATACTATTCGTAAGGGGATGATCGAGTTGGAGCACATTTTTGATCATGATGAATCAACATTTAATAAAAGGACCACTAAAGAGAAAGGAACCAAGGAATGTGATTCATATAATTTAGGAATAGAAAATGATCCCAAGATGGTAAGGATTGGGAAATCATGCAGTTTACAAGAAAGGGAAGACATGTTGAAATTGCTTATGGAATATAAGGATGTTATCGTTAGGAGTTATGAAGAACTAAAGACATATGATCCTCATATTGTTACACATGATATCCCACTCAAACCTGATGCCAAACCCTTCTGACAAAGGTAAAGACCCATCAATCCCATCCTTAAACCTTTAATAATGAAGGAAGTCAAGAAGTTACTGGACATGAAGATTATTTTCCCTATGTGTCACTCTACATGGGTGGCTAATTTAGTTCTTGTATGAAAGAAGACCAGAGAAATCTAACTTTGTGTAGATTTTTGTAATTTGAACCTAGCATTTCGAAAGAACAATTACCCATTGCCCTCGTTGGATGACATCTTACAAATTTTGAATGGTTAAAAAATGATATCTTTTTTGGATGGATATTTAGGCTATAATTAGGTAATGGTAGAAGAAGAAGATAGACTAAAGACTATCTTTATGACCAAATGGGGAACCTTCATCTATAGGAGAATTTTTTTTAGATTGAGTAGGGGCTACATTTCAGTGAGCTACGGATGAAGCTTTTAAGGGATTGATTAATAAATGTATAGTTACCTGTATGGATGACTTAACTATCTTTTCAAAGGATCGAACTACTCACATTGCTGATCTAAGATAGGTGTTCAATAGGTGTCATAAATATGGCATATCTCTCAATCTCAAGAAATGTTCATTTGGGCTCATTAAGGGAAAACTCCTAGGTCATGTCATTTTCGAAGCTGGCATCTCCATTGATTTTGATAGAGTTGAAGCCATTTTGAAGTTATCACCCCCAACAATTAGAAGGAACTCAAGTCCTTCTTTGGGAAGATACATTTTCTGCAAAAATTCATAAGAGGATTTGCAGAGATAGTGCATCCCCTTAATGATTGATTCAAAAAGGGGGTTAAAATGGAATGGGTTCTTGAGGTCAAGAAATCATTCAAGGATATCAAGGGAGCCATTTACATGGCTCTAGTATTGGTAAGTATTGATTACAACCTTCCCTTTAAGATATATTCCTTGACCTCAAAACATTCATGTGCTGGAATCCTAACCCAGAAAAGGGAGAAGGATGATGAAAGACCATTGCTTTTATTAGCTGCCCTCTAAGAAATGTTGAGTTGAACTATTCCAACCTCGATAAACAATATTTTTCCTTGATTAAAGTGGTAAAGAAGTTCTACCATTACATACTAAGGAGCAAAGTGTATGCTATTATACCAAATCCAGTAGTAAAGACATTATTGATGCAAAATGAACTTGGAGAAAGACAAGGTAAATGGATGGTGATATTGCAAGAATTTGATCTAGAGTTCCAACCCATGAGATTAGTCAGGGATCAAGGATTATCAAGAATGATATTTGATAACCAAGAAATTTAAGTTTGAAAATGAGATAGATATAGAAGATCAAAATAAAATGATAGTATCTCAAGTTGACATTGGTCAAGGTGTAGTAATGGATGTTTGGCACCATGATATTGTTTATTACCTTCTACAAAATTAGTGCCCCAGTTGGATGAATAGTTCATAGTGGAGGGAACTTAAAATGAAGTGTGAGTCCTATACACTGCATGATAACAACTTATACAAAAGGAACTATGAAGGGATCTACCTGAAATGTTTAAGACGTGAGGAAGTGAAGGAAGACCTAAAACAATTTTATGATAAGTATGGTACATGACATGGTTTGACAGAAGTGATTGCTCGTATGATTTTAAGATCAAGTTATTTTTTTCCCATAATATTCAAGGATACTTTTGAGCACGTGCATTCTTTTCATGTTTGCTAGACTAGTGCTAACAAAGAAAGATGCCTAGCAATGCTATTACAACCAATGTACGAGGTCTTCCCCTTCGCAAAGTGGGGGCTAGATTTCATTGGTCTAGTGAATCCACCATCATCTATTGGACACACCTATATTCTCACAGCCATAGATTATTGTACAAGATGGATAGAAGTAGAAACTCTAAAAAATTACACTGCTAAGGCGGTGACACACTTCTTGGAGGAACACATTGTTACTAGATTTGGGATGCCATTCACTTTAGTGTGTGATAATGGATCAACTTTTGCATCAATATCCTTGACATGATGGGCATTTGAAAATTAGGTTATTAGCAAGTTCTGCTCAAATTATTATCTACAAGGGAATGGTGTGGCAAAATCTACAAACAAGAACTTGATTCTAGTAATAAGGAAGTTATTAAAGGAGAACCCTAAAGATTGGCATACACAACTCAAATATGCTTTATGGACAAATCGAGTTAGGGTCAAGAATGTTTTGGGGACTTCTCCATATTTTCTTTTCTACGGATAAGAACCAATATTCTTGCTTAACCTTAGGATTCCTATTTTGAAATTCATGAGTGGATATGATGAAGGTGCTGACAAAGTACAAATTAGATTGATGAATCTTATAGAGATGGATGAAAAATGGACAACTACATTGGAGCACATGGATAAAAATTAAGCTATCATGAAGAGATGGTTTGACAAGAGGGCCATGACAAAGTCATTTAGGATTTCTGACCTTGTTCTACTTTGGGATAAGACAAAAGAAAAGTCAGGCAGCCACACCAAGTTTCAAAAATTGTGGATTGGTCCTTACCAAATAGCAAAAATTCTTAGAGAAAATAATTTTAGGTTCAGTTCCTTATAGGGAGAATCAGTTCCATTGCTAGTCAATGGGCAATTTTTGAAACATTATTTTGAAGCCTAGAAGACACAAAAAAACAAAAAACAAAAGAGAGAGAGAGAGAGAAAGAGAGAGAGAAAGAAGAAGAGAAAAATAATAATAATAAACAAAAAAAATTTAGTTAGATTCTATTTCTGCAAGCATGTTTACTTTCTACAAGTGTGTTTGCTTTTAGTAGTGTGTTTTCTTTTAGTCACGTATTTGTTTTCAAAGTTGTGCCATTCCAAGGGCAAGTGCACTTAAAAATTTATCTTGAGATATTTTACTAACTACTCTTTTGGTTCTAATTTTAGGAAGAGGTATTTCTTTGTCAAAACATTTGGATGATTCTGTGTCTTATACTGACTAAGGAATGGATGTTGCTTGCAGTGATAGGGTGATGTTCAGTCTTGAAGTCAAGATTCTAGACCAATAAGTTCTCAACACTTTACAATTTTATAAAAAAATAAAATTAATTGTCTCAGGTGTTGTCAAATTGAGGTTGAAGATAGTGGTCTAAACCCCCAATTGGTTCAAATAGAAGGATCTTCTTGGAGGATTGCTAAGATCATTGTCTGGCATGAGAGTTTCTAAAAGTTCTTAAAAGAGGAATGCAAGGGATTTTCACAAAAGATTGAATCCAAGAAATGACATTGTTGTCTTGGTTACACAGTTTAAGTGTAGTCAAGATATAGAAAAAAATATTAAAAAAAAAAAAAAAAAAAGAAAAAAGAAAGAAAGAATGGTGTTAAGTGTATATGAGCAATGTTAGTATGCTAATAGAAACCAAATTTAAATAAAGCTTCTACAAACTAAACAAAATTCATAAACTTCAAGATAGACTAAGATGAACTCTCAATTGAGAATATGAGCCATTAATGGACTCTCTCAATGAGAAGCTCTCTTATTGAGTGGCTTTGTCTAAATAGATAGGATGTATGCTCAAGCTTATGCTTCAAAAAGGGCTTCAAATGGAGTTGGAATTTGGGTGTGAGTGTATGGTTTTGATGTAAAATGGCTTCTTAAAATGGCATTATAACTTTACTTCATGGATTGTGTTATTTTGCAAAGGGGAAGGATCCAATTTATAGGCAAGAGGCTTGAAGGATTGAGGGCTAAGATGCAAGGATGGGGAAAAGCTCATGGAGGGCTCAGATTGCATGAGAGGAGAGCACATGGATTGTGCTTCCTTATAGCCAATCAAAGAGTGACACATGTCACAGGGTGAGAGGATGGAGGAAAGGGGAAGGATGAGTCAACAAAGGAGGCTTAAGGGATAAAATCTTCATAAAGACCCTCATAATGGCTTGTAAGAGCAATAAAAGGGCTTGGAAGAGTCATTTATGACCTAATGGGCTTCATAAAGTTTTATGGTTGAGATATTTTGAAGGAGATGAGAAGAATTTCGACTTGGGCTTGATTCGGAAGGTTTTAAGCTTGCTTAGGATTATGCAAATGATTAGAGGATGGATTAGGATGGTTTAGGATTAGCTTAGGGATAGGCAAGTGGATGGCATTTAATGAGGGTGGGTGAAGGAGGAGATATTTGTTAACTTTGGCTTGGGTTAGTAAGTCTTAACCCATGTCTTAGAGAATGTGACAAGGTTAGGAGAGGATTAGGATTAGGCTTAAAGACATCTTCTAGAAGAGCCTAGAATTTCCTAGGATGAGGATGAAGACTTTCTAGAAGAGTCTAGAACTTCTTAGGATGAGGATAAATTAGATTTTTAGGAAATAAATAAAATTTTATTTATTTCAAGGGTTTGGGTTGAGGAGATATTTATTAAAACTTTTTTAATAAACATGAGGATTAATATTTAATCTTAATTAAATATTTTGAGTTGGGATTAGGGGTAGGAAATGATGGGATTAGCCTTTAATCAAAATTAAAGAAGAATTAGAAGATTTTGGAAGAGGTTAGTGGTCTTAAGGAAATTGGCCAAGTTTTGGGCAGAAAATAAATTTTTTATTTATTTTGGATTTTTTGGTCAATTTATTAATTAAATAATTAATAAATAAGGAAATAATGTTTAAATAAGATTTAAACATTTTTGGGAGAGATTCCTTAATTAAATATTTTTAATTAAGATAAAGGGATTTAATGGCATAAAAATAAATAAATAAATAAAATAAATAAATAATTAATAAATGATGATGTCATCAGGAATTTTTCAGAAATTAAAAATATTTTATTTTTTAAAGGTTTTTAGGTGTCTACATTTTTTCCCTCTTTGATGTGATGCCGCAAGTGGCATGTCATCAAATATAAGAAAATAAGATGCCCAAGGCTAGAGCAGAAGAGGAAAGAAGGGACTGCAAGATGCCCCCTCAAGATGGTGGTGGGGAGAGAAAGCGAGGCTCAACGACTTCTTGAAAAGTACAAGAATCCGAGATGAGCAAGAAGACTCATATTGGCTTAAGAGAAGAGGTTTAGTTAGCTCAAACTCTCACTATGGGAGAATGATAAAGGAGAATCAGATGCACAAGAGGAAGCAAGCTTAAGACTTTAGGGAAGGTGGAGGATGAAGGAGTGGAGCGCTATAAAAAGGAATCCAGGATAGGGAGATGGATGATGGGATGATAAAGCTGATGCAACAAGATTTCAAAGAGTTAGATTAGCGAAAGATGGGTTTCGGAGATCCCTAGGACTAGGATTATGGAGCTCGAAAGATGAGGCTTGGTGGATTGATTGGATTGGTGGATCCCTAAGACTAGGATTGTGGATCCCTAAAGCTAAGAGTGATGATTGATTCTGAGAGATACAGTTGCACAAGCTGGGGTAGGAGAGACAGATGTTGGATATGGATGGGGGATAATGGAGATGAAAGGAATCCATTGAAGCTTTTTGAGCAGGGGGATACTTCAAAGAGAAGTACCACCATGTAGTTGAGCACTAGATTTTCTATAGGACTATTGGTTAATTGCCAAAATTACCAAGAACATCAAGGCCTTTTCACCAATTGTCTAGAGGACTGACAGACTGACTCGAAACAAACATGCAAGGATTGCCCCAGTATCACACATGAATCCTAGAGGAAGTAGTGTGGAAACGACACTGGGTAACCCACAAGCAGAAAAGAAAACAAGCAAAAGACATGATCAAGACCTTACACTCTGATTGCCCCATTCGTAGTATACCATGATATAGAAGATCATGGCAACCTTGAGGAGGGAACAAGGAGATTGCTTGGAAAAGATATTTCAAGACCCAACAGGGAAGAGTCCAAATCAAAAGAAAGCAAAAATCCAAAAGAGAACCGTTTGCCAACGAGATGGGTAGGACGAGGTACTAACGAACCAAGATCAGACATGAGGAAAGCTATATCCTGTAAGGACCTATCGGAGAGCACCTAAGCTGGTGGATTTGGATGCGTGATGCGTCTAGCAAGCTGAACTAAGAAAGATAACACTTTGGTGATAGGAAATCTAGCTAAAGGATGCATTGGAATAGCTAACCAAGATGTGCGATGGGTGCAAGATGCTGATCAAGGATGAACTGACATGAACGCTGGATAGATACAATGGTACTAAGCTAAAGAGGATGTACAAGCTGATGGACCAAGATATGTTACAAATGTACAAGTTTGTTCATGTTTTAGTTTTTGTGAGATAGAAATGTTTGTGAAGGATGGGATGTCTATAATAGGTGATAGGTGGATAGGTAGATGGTTTGCGAAAAGCTTAAGTGAAAATGGGGTTTTGTGTGTGCACGTGATAGTATACAAGCTAGGATACAAGATTATTTATAGGCTGGAATATGGTACAAACTTTGGACAAGATTCGGATATAGAAGGTATGGTACAAGATTTACAAGGTATAATACAAGCTTTGGTACAAGATTTTACAAGCTGAGGTACAAGATTTTACAAGCTGTATAGGAGGTATTTACAAGCTCCATTAGATTTTGGATATTTGGTTGGAACACCAAGGGAACATGCAGGTATTTTATGGGATGGTGGGTGAATGGATGAGGGATAGGATAGTGATAGATAATGGATTAGTCTTAGTACAGAAGGTGCCTGAATTACCAGGTTTTCACCAATGTACCTATCCAAGGAGCTTGAATTGCCAAGTTTTCACCATTGGACGCTTATTTCTCTTTACTATTTTTTTTTGTATTTTTCAAAAGCTAGGTATACCAAGGATCTTCAAGCATAGAACTTCTTGAGATGAATGATGTTAGTAGGATCATTCAAGAGTTCTCCTTTCGGTGTAGATAGTTGATAGGCTCCGGAGCCAAAGGAAGCAGTGACAACATAAGGACCAAGCCATGTAGGTTCAAACTTGCCTTTCTTTTCTCGATCTGCTTGGACTTTCATGTTTTCTTTGAGGACCATGTCACCCAGCTGAAAGTGTCGTAGAAGCACCTTCTTGTTGAAATTCCTTTTGAGACGAGTTTGATAGACTGTGAGATGATCATAGGCTTGTTGTCACTTCTCGTCTAAGAGATCTAGCTGGGTGAGCCGAGCTACTCTGTATTCTTCATCTGATATTTGCCCTTGCAAAGATATGTGCAAGGAGGGAAGTTCAACCTCTATAGGTAGTACCGCTTCGGCACCATAGACTAGGGAGTATGGAGTTGTACCTGTGGATGTACGGAAGGACGTTCGATAGGCCCATAGGGCTGGATTTATTTGTAGGTGCCAATCATGGCCGGAATCATTGACAACTTTCTTTAGGATTTTGAGGAGGGTTTTGTTAGTTGCCTCTGCCTGGCCATTACCTTGTGGGAAATATGGGCTAGAAAAGTAGTGATGGATGCAGAGGGAAGTGCATAATTCTTCCATGTTGAGATTTTCAAAGTTACCTCCGTGGTCGGCGAAGATGGTGGATGGGATGCCGAAGCGACAAACAATGTGGTACAAGATGAACTTGGAGACCTGAACTCCTATAGCTGAGACTGTGGGACTGCTTCCACCCATTTAGTGAAATAGTCTATAGCTCTTATTATCCATTTATGTCCACCAGATGAGAGGGGTGTGATAGTTCCAACTAGATCAAGGCCCCAACAAGAGAAAGGCCAAGGTGGTGCAATAGGTTGTAGATCCTGTGCTGGAGCGTGCACAAGATTTGCACGCTACTAACATGGGAGACACTTTCTGACAAACTCACAAGAGTCTTCTCCAATGGTAGGCCAATAGTAGCCTACTCTAAGGATTTGTTGTGCTAGGACAATACCACTCGTGTGGGCACCGCAAAGTCCAGAGTGTACTTCTTTTAACACCATCGCAGCCTCATTTTGGTCTAAACATCGAGAGAGAGTATCGTGATAACCCTGACGATATAGGGTATTGGCTATGATAACATAGTGGGAGGATTTTCAGATGAGGTTCTGGTGTTGGGTACATGTGAGGTGAGGGGATATGATACCATCGTTAAGGTAAGCATGAATCTCATGGTACCAAGGGGATTGGGGATCAACCAAGATACAAACACGGTTTGAATCCTCATTCGCATTGGTGGGTGTGAGGAGCTGTTCCACTAAAAACTCGTACTATGTAGCTACTTGGAGAATTTCCAAGAGTGAGCCTATAGTAGCCATAGCATCTGCTGCTTTGTTCTGTATTCGAGGCACTTGTGTAAACTGAAGCCTTGTAAAATGCTGGGTTAGCTGATCAACTAGCTCTTTGTAGGGTAATAGCTTTTCATCTTTGGTTTGATATTCATTTAGGGCTTGCTTGATGATGAGCTGAGAATCGCTAAAGATTTGTAGCTCAGCAATGTTCCATTCTACAGCTATCTTTAATCATGTTATGAGGGCCTCATATTTAGCTATATTGTTAGTTATAGGAAATTGTAGCTTGAAGGATTTTGGAATTTAATCTCCTTGAGGTGTGACCAACAATATTCCTGCCCCTGATCCATGAGATGTGTATGAGCCATCAAAATAAAGTTTCCATGGGGGTTGTTCTTCAATTAGACAGATATGCTCATTTGGAAATTCTATAATCAACGAATAAGCATCTATTAGAGTGCATCAGCTAGGTGATCTGTTATAGCTTGCCCTTTGATTGTCTTTCTGTCCACATACTGGATGTCAAATTCGCTAAGGAGCATAACCCATTTGGCCAAATGGCCTGTAAGTGCTGTTCTGGAGAGCATATACTTGAGAGGGTCAATCTTGGAGACTAGTTGGATGGTATGACTTAGCATGTAATGGTGAAGCTTTTGAGTTGAGAAAACAACTACCAAACAAGCTTTTTCCATAAGAGTATAATTGAGTTCATAACCAACTAGGGTTCTACTGATGTAGTAGATGGCTCTTTCTCTGCCATAGTCATCGAGCTATGCTAGAAGTGCCCCTAGAGCAGTAGGCGTTGCTGATATGTACAAAATTAGGGGACAACCAGGAACTGGTGGAACCAAGATAGGGGGATTGGTGAGATACTATGTGAGCTGATCGAAGCTGTGCTGACATTAAGAATCCCACTTGAAGTTCTCATCCTTCTTTAGTAAATGTAAAAATGGTGTACACTTATCTGTAAGCTGGGAGATGAAGCGCCAGATGGATTGAAGCTTTCCCTGAAGAGAGTGAAGCTGTCATAGTGTCTAGGGAGGAGGCATGTCTAAGATAGCCTTGACCTTTTTGGGGTCGATCTCTATACCTCGTTTAGACACTATAAATCCTAGAAGCTTGCCAACTGTGACCCCAAAGACACACTTCTTGGGATTCAGCATGAGATGATATTTGGCTAACCTATCAAAGACTTTCTCTAGGTTATCAAGATGATCCATGAAGGTATGAGATTTGACCAAGATATCATCCACATAATCCTCCAAAATGCTATGAATGAGATCATGAAAGATGGCTGTCATAGCTCTTTGATAGGTAGCCCCAACATTCTTTAGGCCAAAAGGCATCATGTTGTAGCAAAAGGTTCCCCAAGGGGTAGTGAATGTTGTCTTATGCTGATCCTCTTCTGCAATCTTGATTTGATTATACCCAAAAAATCCATCCATGAGGGACAAAATTTCATGTCCAGCTATAAGATCTACAATCATATCTATGTTGGGCAAGGGAAAATCATATTTTGGACAAGCTTTGTTAAGATCTTTGAAATCAGTGCAGATTCTGATGTCACCAGAAGGCTTAGTGACGGGGACCATGTTGGAGATCCACTCTGAATAGTCGATAGGTCAGATAACCTTAGTAGCTAACATTCTTTTAACTCATCTTTGACCAGTAATGCCACCTTGGGGTGCATTTTTCTAAGCTTTTGTCTGACGGGCTTGATCTGTGGATTGACTGCAAGATGATGAACTACAAGCTTTGGATCAAGCCCTGGCATGTCCTGATATGACCATGCAAATCGGCGAATGTTCTCTCTTAAGACCTCAAAGAGGAGATCAGCTTGGTCTTGTGATAGGGATGCAACAATGTGAACAAGCTTAGGGATCTCTGAAGAACCGATGTTGACTTCCCTAGTATCTTCAATTAGAATAGAAGATATCTCTGGTCGATTATCTTGAGGAGGTAATGCTAAATCCTCATGTTCTTCTTGTGGCTCTGGATGTTCTTGCTGAGGGGTTCTCTTTGCTACCTTAGCTAGTCTCAGATTCACCTTAGTTCCAATTTTGGGTGTATCGGAACTAGGTTGGGGATTTTCTCCAAAATACCCCTTGGAATCTAGCTTGTAGATATAGGTAGAATTTGGATTTCTTTTCTTGTGAGGTGTTTCAAATCCCATGAATCTTAGAAGTGCTTCCTCTGATGTGAACTCATCAATGTGTATGACACTTGGTTGGTCCCAATCTATGAGTTGTGGATGGTCAAGTGGTAGGTCAATGAGGTGGATGGATAGTTCTTGGAGAACAGAGTCTTCGAGGGAGATTTGGTCTAGGATATCATCATAGGCTCTCTTTTCAACTTCCTCAGGAATGTCTTTGATTTTGACAAGGTCACGGTGAATGTTCAAAAAAGTGTGACCATCCGTATTGGTGCCCTCAGTTGTGGGTATGCCAAAGCCAAGACCTGACTTTGATTCCCACTTGTGTGCGTCGATGGGGCACTACATGCATCTTTCTTCTAGTCCTAGACCACCACCTTGATAGTTCCATTTTTCAGTGATGAGCTTATGTTCTTGGGGATACTTCTAGCTGAAGTGATCAAGGTGTGCCTGATTCCTTTGAGGTGCATCCTTTTGTAACCAATTGTTTATATCTGGAGTGAGCTCCTCATGAAGAGGGATTTTTGAGGATACAAAGGTTTTTGGGCCAAACTGTTTGTATCGAGGAGGTGGAATCTCCTTAGCTTTGTGATATGTCAGTCGTCCATGGGCATGTGGATCAAGTGGGAGTGCCCCGACAACAAATGCATCCGACAGACTATACTCTCCACAGCCCTTGTTATTGATCTTCACGGTAGACAGGGTAGAGGTGAGGATGGTTTCTGGGTCATTATAAGTGTGGGATGAGCTGGCGATGGATGTGCCGATATCAATTCTAGGGCAATGGTTTGTATATGAAGCTTCAACCGCATTGCAGTAAGCAAAGGGTTCTAGATCAGCATGGATGGTTACCTCAGTGCCTTGATGTAGAAATTTGACGCACTGATGGTAAGTGGATGGAATGAATTTCATGGCATGAATCCACGAGCGATCGAGGAGGATGTTGAATGGTAGGTTTAGATTAATAACATGGCAGAGTGTTTCTTGGATGATTGGCCCAACCTTGATTGGTAGCAAAATAGTTCCTTCTGTGGTTCTTTCCAAGTTGTCATAAGCTTTGATGGTGATAACCTCACTGATGATATCTGCCTTAGTATACCTAGCTTCTTTTATGAATTTTAGGGTGCAAATATTCAAGGCTAATCCATTATCTATCATTACTCTTTTCACAGCAAAATTGGATACCATGATGGCTATGCGAAGCGAAAGGGTGTGATTTGGCTCGACCACAGGTATGTCGGTGGGTTTGAACGATAGGGAACATGAGGATGAAAGGTGTCCAACAAGATTACAAAAATCAGTAGCATTGATATCAGAAGGGACACAGGATTCTATGAGAGCACTATCAAGGATGTTCTTGTACACAGGACTAGTGTGAAGAAGGTCTAAAATGAGGATTTGGGCTGGCATGTTCCCAAGGTGTTCCAAGATATTGTACTGGCTTTTTGATGGAGCTGATGGTGCTGGTGAAACGGGTGGGCCTGCGATGTTAAATCAAGCTCTTCGAGTGGTGATTGCACACTCATTGTTTGGTCCTTGGATATTGATAACATTGACAGAAGGATCTTTCTCGGATATACAACCTATAAGGCTACCATAGTCTATATAGGATGAAGTGTGGTCATTGTTCTTCCCATGCTGTTGGTTTGGCTGATGGTTGTTGGTGTTGTTGTTGTTGGTTTGGATAGGTGCTTTTCTAGGATTTTGATTATTGTGATGATAGATCTGTAAGCCTGCATTGGGAGAGGTTTGGGCACCAACAGTGATTTCCTTCCGATCAATGAGGTCCTGCACATAGTCTTTCAGTTTCATGCATCTGAGGATAGTGTGACCTTTTACCCTATGAAATTTGCAGTACTCATTGTCTTTGTACCATGCAGGTTTGGATTGGCTTGGGTCAATTTGCTGGGTAGGAGGAAATTTGATGAGGTTTTCCTTGACTAATTTCTCAAAAATGACATCCAATGGATCACCAAGGGGTGTATAGTTTCTAGGTGTAGGTTGGAATTTGGGCTTTTGTCCTGTAGCTACATTGATGGCATTAGCTTGATTGCTAGACCCTTGAAAGATTGGTCTTGGATTGTGGTTTTGATAGCTTTGGTTATTCTGCTGTTGGTAGTTGATAGCTTGCTGATTGTTTGGTTGATAGGGTGGGTTGGACTGGTTGTGAGAAGGACCAACAATATTCACATGTCTGGTGTCAGTGACGCTATCTGTTGCAACATGCTTGTTTTTATTCCAATACCTAGACTTTTCATTGGAATGTGATTGATTTTGGTTGGCTTCCTTGTAAATCTTGACCACACCATCTTTAATGAGTCCTTGCTCAAGGATCATTCCTTTCTCTTTGATATCTTTGTAGGTTTGCAAATAGTTCATGGTCATGTGGTGAGCCAAGCTAGGATGGGCATTATCAATAAACATTTTTACCAAATGGTGCTCTGGCAAGGTGCAAGATATGTGGGTGGTAAGGGTTTGCCATATTTGTAGATATTCGAGAAGGCTTTCTCCACCTTTTTTCTTGGTGTGGACAAGATCAACTACTGATAGCTCTATTTCAACAAGATGGGCATATTGGGCTACAAATGCCTTAGATAATTCAGCAAAATTTTTTATTGTGCCATAGGGGATTCTATAAAACCATTCAAGAGCTGGTCCAGCCAAGCTTTTGGGAAAGAGATGCAAGAGGAAGACATCATCGTATGCCACTTCTTGGCAGTGCATGTAAAATCCTTTGATATGTGTGACAGGGTCTCCTTTTCCTCTAAATTTGTCAAATTTGGGTGTCTCAAAATGCTCGGGGAATGGTGTCATGGTAATGGCTCTGTCAAATGGGTAAGGGCACACATTCTCAAACTTGAAAGTTTTTGGATCATTTCCCTCTTGGATGTTCTTCAAAGCTATTTTCATGGATTCCCATTCTGAATTAATGGGTGATGGTTGGGGTGCCCCCAATGTAGGAGTGCCTTGAGGTAGGTATGTACTAGATGGGGCCACTGAATATGGATGGCTGTAAGGGATTTGCTAATAGGGATTGTACATTGTTTGGGTAGCTGCATGGTGGATGATGGTTTGCTGAGGGGGAGGTGGCGCATAGTGCTGCATGTGCTGCGAGGCTTGCTATTGATATGTGATTTGAGGTTGGGATTGAGGAACATAAGCTGGCTGTGGGATAAATGAATTGCTTTGTGGAGGTAAGGTATAAGATGGTTGTGAAGCTTGGGGAAAGGATCGGGGGGCTTGTGGGGTTTGACCAAGGTATGTGGGCTACGCCCCCATTTGGGATGGTACCTGCAAATAATTGGTGGTTGGCTGGATTGGTGGGTTACCTCCTAGAAGTGGCATTGAAAAGTAGTTGGTAATAGGAGGTAATAGATTAGTTGGTGGTGGAGGTGGTGGGAATTGAAAGCTAGGAAATGGAATTGATGGAGTTTGATAGCTTGGTGGCTGGATTTGGAAGCTTGGTAGAGTGGTGGCGGGAGCTTGGGTCACTTGAGAGCTGGGTAGAACATTGGTAGTAGCTTGTGGAATTTGATAGCTTTATGGAGTGAGGGTAGTAGCTTGTGGATTTGTGGCTGATGGCACTGAGCTCCCAAGACCTAATGGAAATGATGGGATTGTGCTTTGGGCTGTGGTGAACAAGCTGGGGGTGATGAAAGGTTGATTACTTGGCCCCATGGGTGGCATCCCTGTTGTATATTGCTGAGGTTGGCCAAAGATGCTAGCACTAATTTGGGAGATGGGTTGATTTGGAAGGCTAGGTTGGGGAGCAGCAACAACAAAAGTGAAGGGCATGAACGGTGAGGTGTTTTGGGTAAAGGGGGTTTGGAGTGGAGAGGTATGAACCAAGGATGGAGTGGTGGTGGCTGGGTTGGCTTGCGGCATGGAGATTTCAACTTGGGTGGATGATGGTATGTTTGGGTCTGTTGGATCATATGGATTGGCTGGAGGCTCTTCTTTTGGCATATATTGAGGATAATTTGGATCATAAGAGCCTATGGGTGGTGGCAACTGCCCAAACAATGGGTGAGATGGATCTAATAATGGAGGGGGTCTTCCAAAGTCAAAGGTTCCTACATTGTCCCTTCGAAAATTAGCCATGATTGTCTCTTTGTTCTTGTCTATAATGGCGTTTACCAATATTGCATTTCCTAGTTGGTTCATGAAAGCTTCAATGTTAGTAGATGATGGCATAGCTTTCTCTGGGCTGAAGAATGGCTGAGTGCTCAAGGGGGGTGAGGCTGTTTGATCCAAATGATAGGGCTTCATTGTTTCTTTCTTCTTGGCTAAGCGAGTGATGGGTGGCATGAAAAATGCTCCTAGGGATGAGATGCAACAAATGCTGGTGGATGCAAAAGGGAGGAAGGCTTTTCTATGCAAATGATTTCCTAGGTTGAGGCAAAGCTATATGACAAAACCTAAGGAGGATTGGGTTGGGGATTTTAACTTCAAAGATATGTTGCCAAAGCACAAAAGGTCTGCTTTCCTATGTGCAAGCTTGGTGGTGATTGTGTCAAATTAAGGATAGACTGATGATCCTTTAGGAAGAACACAAGATTGACCACTTGTGGATCCCAACCTTTAGCTCAAGGTGATGAGGGATAACAAGTGGCAAAGCTAGATTACCCTAGACAAAGCTTTGTCAAAGGGATAACCTTGGTGAGATTGGTGGTTTTGAAATGGCAAACTTTTAGCAAGGTGACAACAATTCTTGAAGGCTTGGATGTGAAGATTTTGGATTTCTAGCTAGATGGTTTGGTCCTAAATGAGATGGATGAGCTAATAATGCTTAAGGGGATAACCTAAGATGGCTGAATTTTCTACAAATATGACTCTAAGGTGAAGCTTATCCAAGAAGGTGTGGAGAAACAAGGGTGTCTAATCATAGAAATCATGCCTAGTTGGTAAGGCATAAGTAGGATTAACTCCTAGATGTTGGCTCAATTTGATGGTGTGCTCTAACATGGCCTCTTGAAGTGCTTTGTTGGCAACTTTATCCTTTGCTTTATGGAGTTTGGCAATTCAAGGGCTTGGCGTTAGTTCCTTTCTCTTGGCTGAAAGTTCTTGGTATGCCTGAGATGGTTTGAGTTTAACTTTGTGGAACTTCTGTTTGGGTTTGGGTTGCTCTGACATCAATTCTTGAATCTTCTTGGCTTTGAGAGACCTCGGTTATTTTGCTTCAACTTGTTCAAATTCTGGAATAGGCAGTGACTACGCTAAGTGTACCCTAAGCTAGGATTGATCAAGTTTGGCAAACATTCATTCAACAAATAAAAAAGCAAGCAATAGATAGGAACAACCAAATAGAAGTTTTTGATTCTTAGAATGTGATACTTGCACTGAGGAGTGTGTATGTTTTACAAATGTTTCGATCAGTCACTTCAAACACATTAACACTCTAGATGGTTGTCTACAAGGCTGACAGTTGGTTTAGCTAGGGAGTCCTCGATATACCCAAAGGTATGTGAGGCCCAAATCCGTAGATGAAACCAACAAGATGTCACACAGCCGAGAGGAGCGGTAACCCACTTCTCCTCTTTCACTTCTCAAGGGTATAAAGTTCCTTGAGGCTTAGCCCAACTGACAAAAATCTTGATTCCAAGAGAGGTGTCTTTCAATTCACCTCCTGATTCTTATACTCCACCAGAACGTTGGAGTTGAGGTCATCCAAGGGGTGATGAAATCCCCAAGCAGGCCTCCTAAAAAGAAACAAAGTTTTGGATCCTAATCTTATGCACCCAAGATGGCCTCGAAAGACGACAAGGGGAGAGAAGAATTGGATGACCTTGGGCTAAAAAAAAAACATGCTTGTTCTTTTACCAACTGACTCTTATGTGTGCTAATCTAGACTTTGCAAGCACTCATGTTTAAGAGACAATGTTCAATTCCAACTTGAAGCACCAAAAAAAGTAAATTGATCGAAGAATGCAAATAAGAAGAAGAGTTAGTGTCAACAAAAGCAAACTCGCACGCTCGAAGGCCCTCCATGTGAAGTATCGATTAATTTCTTTTAAAGCATTCAAGAGTTGGTGTGATTTTGTTTTAAGCTCAAAACAAAGATGTGTGAGACTCGATTTGTCAAGCGCGCGCCCGGAGGCCCTCCACATCAATAGTTGTTCAATTTTAGTGCCCAGACTTGAGATTGATCGATTTAATCTAGAGTTTTGGTCATTTAATTTTTTTGATAAAGTTAAAGAAAATGTTCAAAGACCAACTGAGTGAGTTAGATTGTGGAACATTTAACACCTTTTTCAAGTAGACCCATCCCCATAAATGGCGCTGAGATTGGAACCAATGGTTGAATTGATGGGTGATTAGAAAAGAGGTGAGTCCAAGGAACTACTCAAATTGATTTTTGCAAATTTGTATTTAACTTAACAAAGTTTCTTAAATGTCCAAAAATCAAACTTTACCTAAATTGCATGTGGAAAAGAGATTTGTTTTGTTCAATTTTAGAAGCTCCAAATGAAGTGTTTGGTATTGCAATGGTTAATTGATCCTTGGCATTCAAGATTGGATTTGTTGTTTTAATCATGCATTCAAGGAAAATTTTATTTTAATCCATGGCATTCAAGAGTGTGTTTAGCAACATGCATTCAAAGACAAGTGATTAAACATTCAAGTTTTTTCCTTTGAGCATTCAAGATTGAGATTTTGTGTGTTGTTTTAAGAACTTTGAAGTGATTTGTTTTAACCTTAGATCATTCAAGATTTTTTTGGACTCAAAAGTGAAAATGACTCTTTGGACTTTGGTTTTCATTCAAGATTTTGTGTTCTAGTTTGCATATTTTAAGCCCAAAAATGATATTCCTAGATTGTTTTGATGCATGAAAAGCCTAAGAAACATTCAAGATTTTGCAACAAGAAATTTGTTTGGAACAAATAACAAATCTTTTAGGACAATTTTTGGCAACCATTTAGGACTCTTAGTTTTCATGAGATTTTTAAAAGAATTTTAAAATATTTGCAAATGAGGTTCATTTTATCCTTGATTGATGCTTTGAGTTTGATTTAAATTTTAGTGTGCACTTAGTGTTGATTTTGAACCTTTTGAAATGGAAAATTGAAGTTCTTTTTAAATTTCCAAAAATGAAGTGTTCATAACTTTGCATGAATGCATCTAAAACCTTGATGTTGCAAGGATGCAAATGATTGAATTGGTTTAGTTTCACTTGTTAAAAGGCTTTTTTTTGTTTGCAAATTTTTAGTTTTTAATGGATTTAAGTATGATTTAGGGGTTCATTTTAAGCACTAAAAAGAAGTGTGTATGATTTTGCTTCCTTCAAAAAAAATGGCCAAGATCTCCCACAAGAAGAAGAAGAAGAAGTAGATGGAATAAGAAGAATATAGACAAGAAGAGGAAGAAGAATTCCAAGTGCTTTGTCCACCTATAAGCTTGAAAAATCTGCAAATACTATGAGATAGACTATGAGTTCCTTTGTCTTATTCATGCTCATGTGGACCTACAAAACCAATTTATACAATCCTACCAATCACAAAAACAAGCAAAATTAGCCAAAATTAGCAAATGACATACAAAACTTGACTAAAAAAGCTAATGAAGATGACCCATGTGGGGTCCCACTGGGCGTGCCAAAACGTATATGAGCAATGTTAGTATGCTAATAGAAACCAAATTTAAATAACACTTCTACAAACTAAACAAAATTCATAAACTTCAAGATAGACTAAGATGAACTCTCAATTGAGAATATGAGCCATTAATGGACTCTCTCAATGAGAAGCTCTCTTGTTGAGTGGCTTTGTCTAAATAGATAGGATGTATGCTCAAGCTTATGCTTCAAAAAAGGCTTCAAATGGAGTTGGAATTTGGGTGTGAGTGTATGGTTTTGATGTAAAATGGCTTCTTAAAATGGCATTATGACTTTACTTCATGGATTGTGTTATTTTGCAAAGGGGAAAGATCCAATTTATAGGCAAGAGGCTTGAGGGATTGAGGGATAAGATGCAAGGATGGGGAAAAGCTCATGGAGGGCTCAGATTGCATGAGAGGAGAGCACATAGATTGTGCTTCCTTACAGACCATCAGAGAGTGACACATGTCACAGGGTGAGAGGATGGAGGAAAGGGGAAGGATGAGTCAACAAAGGTCAAGGGATAAACTCTTCATAAAGACCCTCATAATGGCTTGTAAGAGCAATAAAAGGGCTTGGAAGAGTCATTTATGACCTAGTGAGCTTCATAAAGTTTTATGGTTGGGATATTTTGAAGGAGATGAGAAAAATTTCGACTTGGGATTGATTAGGAAGGCTTAAAGCTTTCTTAAGATTGTGAAAATGATTAGAGGATGGATTAGGATGGTTTAGGATTAGCTTAGGGATAGGCAAGTGGATGGCATTTAATGAGGGTGGGTGAAGGAGGAGATATTTGTTAACTTTGGCTTGGGTTAGTAAGTCTTAACCCATGTTTTAGAGAATGTGACAAGATTAGGAGAGGATTAGGATTAGGCTTAAAGACATCTTCTAGAAGAGTCTAGACTTTGGATGAGGATAAAGACTTTCTAGAATAGTCTAGAATTTCCTAGGATGAGGATGAAGACTTTCTAGAAGAGTCTAGAACTTCTTAGGATGAGGATAAATTAGATTTTTAGGAAATAAATAAAGTTTTATTTATTTCAAGGGTTTGGGTTGAGGAGATATTTATTAAAACTTTTTTAATAAACATGAGGATTAATATTTAATCTTAATTAAATATTTTGAGTTGGGATTAGGGGTAGGAAATGATGGGATTAGCCTTGAATCAAAATTAAAGAAGAATTAGAAGATTTTGGAAGAGGTTAGTGGTCTTAAAGAAATTGGCCAAGTTTTGGGCAAAAAATAAATTTTTTATTTATTTTGGTTATTTTGGTCAATTTATTAATTAAATAATTAATAAATAAGGAAATAATGTTTAAATAAGATTTAAACATTTTTGGGAGGGATTCCTTAATTAAATATTTTTAATTAAGATAAAGGGATTTAATGGCATAAAAATAAATAAATAAATAAAATAAATAAATAATTAATAAATGATGATGTCATCAAGAATTTTTCAGAAAATAAAAATACTTTATTTTCTAAAGGTTTTTAGGTGTCTACATTAAGATTGAAGGATTATAAAAGATATGAAATGGCAAAAAGATACACACTCAAAATTAAGCTATCTATATACATAAACATTGCTTCATCAAAAAGTGACATTATGAACTACATGTGGTGATTATTCAGAAATTTGCTAGAAAATCTAAAAGGAAAAGTGACAACCTACTAAGAGCCCTCAGACTGATTCTCTCACAAAAAATCTAAAAGGAAAAGTGACAACCCGCTAATAGCCCTCAGATTGATTCTCTCATCTGGTTAGATAAAGGATTGACAAACAACCTCCATGAGGATTCCTGATGAATGAGTTAGGAGTGGTGGGAGATTGTTTCCAAGTTGTTAGAAGCTTCTGATATACTACATCCTGAGATGTCAAAGGAAAATTAATACACTGAGCACGCACTGAACTTTAAGATTTTGGATCCTAAAGTTTTGACTATGAAGTCATTCAAAATTTTCTTGCAATGTTTGGGATTCATGTTGATGTTTGACCCACATTGAAAGAATGCTTGCTGATGAAGAAATACCTTTGTCATTTCTTCCTTTTTTCAAGGCTATTTGTTGTGGTTCCACAATGCATACCCCATTTCCTTGTGTAAATGAGGACCCCCTTACTTTGTTTTTATTTTTTTATTCAGGGCCTTAGTCTAGGCTCTGAGTCATTTTGAGGTCTTACCTACCCCTTAGCTCATGTCCCAGGTCCTGGTGAAGAAACCTTATCAATAAAAATCAAATTATCAAAGGAAATCAGATTAAAAGGGTAAAATCTAAAAAGAGGTGCACCTAATCTAGTGTTCTAAGTGCACCATGAATAAGAAAACACATCACCCTTTGGTGATGCACCGATGCGCAGTAGCGTAGTTGCATAGGTGTGCACCACCAAAGGTGGGGTGAGGCTATATAATCCCCCACCACCTCCTCCTTTCTCACCATATCTTCTTTCCTCCTCTATATTTCCCAACTCCCGCACCAGAACTACTACAAACACGAGCTCCGCTTTAAGATTTTGATCGCACCTATGCACCTGTCCAAGTGCGAGTCCATTTTCTCAAACCTGCACTAAAAAATAAAAACCCCAAAGGGGGGGTGAGCAGTAGCACACCTAATTTGGTGTGCTACTCCACACCTCCAAGAATGTAAAATATCAGATCTAAAACTTGAATCCCCCCAAGAATGTAATACAAGGTGTGGGTGCACACTAGCACACCTACCTTGATGCACTAGTGCACACCCATATCTCAAAAAAATAAAAGAGAAAAAGAGAAAACACCCAAATTTTGGTGTGTATTTACACACCTAACATGGTACATAGGTGTGCACCAATACATTTAAATAAGACAATTTAAAAAGAGGGGTGCACACCCCATAAGGTGCACAGGTGCAAACCATATCTTAAAGAATTTAATTCAAAATAGGGGGCTTTTAGGGTATTTTCAGAGTGTCAATTTTTTTTGGATTTTCTCTATATTAATTTCAAGAGTTAATTAATTCATTTTTCTCTAATTCCAAACTAATGGGTGTCCTTCATGTGCACATATAATGGCATCTTCATTAGGCAAGAAAACAACACCAAAACTCATTGTGTTTAAATTCCAAGGCATTCCATCAAAATCAAGGTTCCAAGATGATTACATAGAGATTAAGGACATTGATTTGGGACACACTAAATTGGGGGAGTTCCTAAAGATATGCAACAAGCCCACTGAGAGGTTTGCAATGATTTTTGCATTATTCTGATTAGGGCTAGTAAATACAGCTTCGCACTTGATGTCAGTGCAATCCTTAGAGCTCATAATGACACTTGCACAACACTTTGTTATGGAGGAAAGGGTGGTTAAGAGTGTGATTGGAGAGATCATTCTTGATCTATGACCTAACAACATTAAGAGGGTATTCCATCTCCTGAGGGCTGATCAATTCATTAGGCTAACCTATGAGGCAATAGAGAGATGGTATAGAGAACACCTAAAAGAGGCTACTAAGATCATCCAATCTTCTTACCTTGTAGAGAGGACTCCTCTGGGAAAGATAGCTAGTAAAGTGGACATAACAAGAGGATATATGAAGGAAGATATTGGGTACTCAATCATACTTTTGAGTAGGGTGATGGGTCTACCTATAGCCAAACACCTAAATGTCTTCATGATACATTTCATCGAGACTATTAAGACGATGAAGCTGCTACTGGATTGGGCCACTACTTTGAGTGAAAATCTATGTGAACAATTGGGAGCAGTAAAGGATAAAAGGAAGTTCTATATGACTTCATATTTGGTGTATATGTTAGTTGCAAGGGCAACGAACTATCTTGGATTGTACAAAAGAGGTAGCATGCAAGAACCTAATTCTTTGCCATATATCATCTACCCTCAGCTGGTAAGGAAGAAACTCTTAGAGTAGAGTAAAGAATATAGAATTGTGAATGATGCATTCATTTTTTCTATCTTCCAATTCATAGAGGGAGATTATGCAAAAAGATTATCTGATGATGCAGTGGCATAAATAATAGCACTTGGGGCTTATTACATTTAGTTTAAAACATTTACATATCTAAGGGTAGTTGGTTCTACTGTCAACCTGAAGAAACTCCCAAGATATCCTAGTGACAAATTTGTTCTTTTGGAGATTTCTTGACAAGTTGAGTCTACATATGATAGTGTTAGGAAATAGTGTAAACCTTGTTGGACATGGCCCCTAGTCATAGGATCATTTCAAGTAAAGTGAAAGTAGGATATTCCCTCTTTTGAGTGTGAATGGGATCAATATCCTCTAGAAGAGTACAATTCCCCGAGGCCATGCTTTGATAATATTGGGAGAGTCCAATGTTTGGCAAACAAGGAATTCTAGCATGAAGAAGCCATGGAAGACAATTGGATGAATGTGAAAAATGACTATGATGTCTGTATCAAGGATTATTGTAGGATGTCTTTGTATTTCGTAGAAAAGGATCTAAAGGTGTAGATACTACAACAAGACTTAGGGGAGCTACTTGACCCTCTATTTAGCACAAATAAAATTTGAGAAAGGCCCATAATGAATGCTAAGGTTGATAGGGAGGAGAATGATGATATCAATCATTAGGCAAGGCACGTTACCAAGATGATGTAGGATTGCATTAGGAAACTATTTAAACTTGATCCAATACCTGAGACAATGGTTTTTCATGCACAAGCCCACACAACCAAAGGTAGAGGGAAGAAGGTCACCATCCCCACCTTTGTAGCTTAGTCGCCCATTAGGCTCAAAATGGTATACCAACTGGACAGACCAGTTGGATACTATCACCCTTCAAAGAAAAAAGGAAAGGGAAAAAGAAAGAGGAGTTCTATTCAAAGAGCTAAACCAAAGGAGGGTGAAATCCTAGCACCTCCACAGCAACAAGAAGAAAATATGCAAGGGCTAGAAAATACTAGAGCTTCCCAAGTCTAGGTAGACCCTTAATTTCCACTAGCTACATGTAGCCAAGTAGAAATAGAGGGTGAAATCCAAGAGGTCTCTCCTCGTTTGCAAGCATAACAAGCATCCCCTTCGGCCCCTAAGAAACTAAGAAAGATCAAGACTCCTATCAAGAAAAGGCAAAGGGTGATTAGAAGGATGGTTCCCTTTCCATCTATCCTAGAACCCATTCCTGAAGAGGAAGAAGAAGAGGAAGCTGACGAGGAGGAAGTACTGTTGAAAAGAAGTGTGGAAAGGAGGAGAAGTTCCACTATGACACTGTCATTAGTCCTAGAAGAACCTCTCGAAATAATTACTTCAGAGGATGAAGTACAAAAATGGGTTGATGAACAGGATGTAGAGGGTGATGATGTATTCAAAATGTTAGATTTTGACTTCATTCCCATAGGAAGAGTTGATTGGGGATAATATTTAGGATACCCCAACAAATGACCCTCAATAGGAGGACTAGACACAAATGCCACCAGAATCACAGGGTCACGATCTTACTCCTCCAACCCCATTACAAGTCACAATGGTGGATAAAGGCTTGGGTACTCCTTTACCTCCAAGTATCGAAGAAGAATAGATTCAAAAGGAGTAGAAGGAAAAGCCACAAATAACAACAACTGATGAAATGTTTGAAGAGAGATGTATGATTGAATATCCTCAGCAAACCTCCCAAGACACTGAGGTATGAATTGTTTGCTCCACTAAGATAGAAACCACAAAAAGAGAACCTTCATAGAGGGAAAGAACCCTAGAGAGGAGTGATAAGGGGAAAGTGGTGGTAGAACAAACTCCTTCATCCTTAAGAGGCAGGCCCTCAGTGGAACAAGTCCCGAGGTGGTTACAAAAGGAAATGATAAGAAGTAAAAATCTATAGTTTACTACCAATGAAGAGGACATGATTGAGTTGGTGGAAGTACTAACCAAACCTGAGTCCCCTTCAAGAGAAGCAACAATGTTGGATTTTATCAACAGTGACCAAAATCAAGATTTATTTGCACAAGTGGCTATCCCTCCTCTTGATGTAGATGTAGAAGATCTAGGCCCACAAGACTATTAGATTAGAGAGGTTATGCTTGGGATACCCACATTGGATACTGCTAGGTTGATGGTCACAATGGGGATAAAAGAGGTCTTCAAAACCTTAGAGTAAGAAGGGGCAAAACTTAGAACACTTTGTAGGCAAAATGAATTCCTAAAAGGATATTTAGCTGAAGTTGTTGGTCCCTTGGATCTAGAACACCCCGAGGAGACTCTAAACACTGCACTCGACAAAAGAGATGGGGGAAGAGTATGGTTGGATCCATTTTTGAATGTCTATCAGCAATGGTAGGAAAGTTTTGAGGAAAAATGCATCCTAATCATCTGATGAAATCTTAAACTACTACATGCTACACAAGAAAATGTAGACAAGATGGTAGCAATTTTGAAGCAAGATTTTAGTATTATGGATGAAGTACGTGCTTGGAGTAAAGATTTATAAGTATTATAGGCTATAAAAGGGCAGACGTACAAGATTTTGGTAGATGTATATACAGTGAAGGAGTTGGATTTAATTGATGATTAGATTAAGGAAATAGAAAATAGTAATAAAGTAATGGAAACATTACATGTGGAGATCCATTGGCTCAAGGACCAAGCCCGAGAGAAAATTTTTGAGCTAGAGAAACATTATAGCGATGCGTGTCTGGATATTTTTGAGGATGATGAGCGAGAGAAATTAATGGTCATAGAGGTAGTGGTAGAGAAGTTAGGAAGATTTTTTAAGAATCTTCTAGTGAGGATGACATCTGGTAGGCCTTCATAATAAAAGAAGCCTTGCTAGAGTTGGATACAAAACTTGGGGATTTTGTTGATACCCAATTTGAAGTAGACAACTATAGACAAAATGTCAAAGTTAAGTATGATGCTTTAGATCTACTGGATTTGGCTAATATTATTAAGATTATTAAGAAACTCAAGGGAAAACATCCAAACATAGCTCTAGTATGAAGGGTGATAAAACCCAAAAGCTAAAATTTAAATTTTGACACTCAGTAAAAGTTTTTGATTTTGGACCTTTTGAGGTGAGCAAGTGCATAGGTGCGCTCATGTGTTTTTCCAGAGGTGCATCGACAGCTAACTGCTAGTTCCAAAAATAGAGCTTTCCATGCATCAGAAACACATTATGACAGTAGTTTAACTCTGATAGATGCCTAGTGAAGGATCAACTTATATTTTTGATAGTTCCAGACACTTCTACTTCAACTGAAAGCTCTCTTCTTCTTATCTTCTCTTAATTTCTTTGTTTTATGAAATGCAAAGGCTCATGCATCCAATTAATGAATATAAAAAATGGATGGAGTCCTACTAAGCACCAATTAGATTGTTAGTTTGTACATAATTAGTTTGTTTTATTAATTTAAAAGCATATTATTGCATGAAGATATCTCTCAATCTCAACAAAAATTGAGGAGATGATTTCTTATAAATACTCCATTGTAATATGTAATTGGGGCCACCATTATTTTGCAATAAAATTATGCATTTGGTGTTTGCATTTGCAGTGTAGTGATTCTTGCCTAAATGTGTCATATTTTTGTGAATTTATATTCATGTAATTGTGATTGAGTCAAAAGTTTATTACTTTGTTCCTGGTTGTGCGATCTTTTAATTCTAGTGTTTGCTACAGTTTTACGAATTTTGCTGACATATCTAGCTCGAGAAGAAATCACAAAATTGTACCTGCATAACTCCTTGTCTCACATGAGCACACTTTTTGTGGCCTTGTAATTTGATGAAGAGTGAAACACCATATGATTATTAAATTTTTTTGTCGATGATTGCATCAGTGGAATCAAGGAAGCATTGCTCCTGTTTTCATTGTTTACCTTCCGATTTCTTCAAAATTTTAACTCATAGACGCGTTGTTTTTTGTAGCTTATGTCCATTAGGATTTTACTTTCACATTATTTTCTTTAAAAGTTCTTGTTATTTTCTTTATTAACCCCTTGTTAAATTAGGAATTCATATTAGTTGTATCATTAGATTGCATTAATTGGAAAACATAAAAAATACAAAAACATAGTTTTTTATTTTTGTGTATTTTATTTTGAAGTAGTGAACAAATTCTACATCTTATCCAAAATCATTTGAACCAGCAAAGGCCTCCTCATGAACAAAAAAATTTATCTTCAATTGAGTGGATTCTAGTAGATCATAAGATCACCCAAAACCTTGGAGTTGATTCACAAGATTGACTTTTCAAGAGAGGAGTTTGAAAGAATTCCTACCATTTAGCATCATGCATAATGACATCTCAACATGTAGTTTGTCTCTTTCTAAATACCTTAGAAATATGATGAACTAGTATGAGATTGCTGCTAAAATCTCTTGCAACTACTTTGAACAAATTTTTGAATCACCTTCTGCTTTGTTCGCTCTTTTTCAAATTTGAAATGATGAAAAAATGAACTAAAATTCATCATATACCCTTTGAAAACCTTGCATTTAATGTTGAGTACTTACACAACTATAAGCTTGGTATTAACCAATTTTAGGTTCACTCGACATCCTTTGTCATTTCCATCACTCAATAGCTACTATGAGTTTAGCATCAACTACCTAGACTAATAGCTCAGCTTCTTCTAGCATTCTACTCGACACATATTAGGAAACTTTTCATGCTCGGCAACAATGTGAAAAACTTAAAGATTTGTCTTGAATTTTCAACAACATCCCACATCTTTATTCATGTTAATGTAGTATTTTTCATACTATCTTCTTTTGGAACTGATGCATGTTATAGCCTTTATAAATTAGTCCCATATACCTCTTGTTTGCCTAGTTTGATGAGGTGTGATCACCTAACCCATTGGGTGAAGTGATCCCTTCTCCATTTGATATGTTGCACACATATTTCTTTTTCCATGTCTTATTCATTTCATCTTTGATGTGTTCAACATCTACCTTGTTGTTACCTTTATCAAATTCACAACTTGGCACCTTTGACCTAGTTAGATAATACCTACTAATGTGATCGGTCTTCTAACATTTAAAACATGTAGTTGGACTCAACCACCTTTGGTAGTTACCTCTAAAGTGTGTTCTAATACAATTCTCAAGAACATGACCATATTCTTGATAATAATGATAGTTATATATTGTATTATAATCCTAATTATAAGATTTGTCATTATTCCTTACCTTTGTTTTCTTGTTTGATGACCACATGAATTTGGATCTGCATTCAAAAGATTTATATCCATACTTCTAACAATTGTAGCAATATCCTTCAAATCTTTGTGTATGCATGGTCCTGGTTCTACATTCATGTACCTGATGACCTTGCTTGTTGCACTTATGACAATGAATCATGTTCTTAGGCTTGAAATTATGATTTGTAGTTTTTCTCTTGCACACATTAGTAGTATGTCCTTTCTTACCACAATTATGACAAGTAGGTTTGGAGTTCTTACCTTTCTTGTTTCTTTCTTCTACACTTTTGGATGATTATCCTTCTTTAATGCTTGTGTTTCCTAGTCCTAATCTATCATTCTTGGATTTAGGGGATCTCAATAATTGCTCAAAGTATTTGATGGCTTCATTTGGTTTGTTGAAACTTTTAGAAAATTCCTTTTCTCTCTTTAGGTCACTCTGCAATTGTTCATTCTATAACTTCAATGTAGTTATCTCAATGTCCTTGACATTCACTTCATAGTTGGCATTCGTTATTTGACTTAGAGTATCCAATTACACATTGGAGATCTTGATCAACTCTATTGACTTCTCTTCTAGTTCATTGGTTAGAATTCTTTTGTCTTCTTCAATCATGGATTTCTCTTCCATAGCTTTCTTCTTTTGTCTAGTTACCCCATATAGCAATATAGCTTGTGATTCTTGCTCTAACTTGAGATTTTTGATTTCCTCAACTTGAACTCTATTCTTTTCCATTAGATCTACAATTGCTGCATCAAATTCATTGGAATCTCCATTTGCAAATAGCTTAGTAGTGGCTATCTCTTTGTATTGTGTGTCATTCTCCACAATAAAAATTTATTTCCTTCTCTTCAAAGAATTCTTTAGGTCTTCTATTGCTTGATTTAGTTGATGTAGTTTGAGATGTATTTCAATCTCCTAGTTCTCAATAGTCTTTCCCAACTTGTAGACTTTCATTTCAAGATTTTTCCTCAAATTTGCAAAGCTTCTCTTTTAGAGAACAAGGCTTTGATACGAATTGTTAGAATTACAATAGGAAAGGTAAACTTATAAGAGAGGGGAGGGGGTGAATCAGTAGTTTTACCTTGGACCCATAAAACTTTCACCATACATCCTTCTTAGACATTCAATGAGTAAACTAAAATAAAATGTAAAGCATATACATCTAAATCAAGCAAACATGCATTCACACACATAACACCAAATATGATTACCTAGAAACCCTCCAAGTGAGAAGATAAAACTACGGTGGGGATGACACCCACAAAAATTACACTACTATAGTAATAAAGCATATCCAATGAAGGTTACAATGTTTTGACCATGAAACATGATCTACTCTGTGAAAGGTTTTCCCTATTAAATGTTTACAAAGAATATTGGGTCTCACCTTGTTAGAGGATTTCAACACCCTATTAGAAGTGTGCCTTGTTAGAGGGCTTCAACTTACAACTAAATAAGCACCCTATTAAAGGATTTCATACAGTCTGTTAGGACTACTATGTTAAGAGATTTGACAGAAATCACCTGTTAAAATGTCTCAGCATAGATCTTATGATTATCACTTGTTTTCCTAATAATAGATCACCTCTAAATGATGTCTTCTTGATCCTTCTCAATCAGATGTATCAATTTTGTATCCTTTACTCTATCCTTTGTTCTTTTCTAACTAATTCTACAATTCACTCTCACTTCTAAGTCACTATGAATGCTCTACATGTAAGTTGTCTTCTTTGTTCCTTCAATTCCTTACACATTCATTCATTCATCCCTTCACCATAAAGATTTTGGGACTTTTTACTCCTTAAGAAGACTTTGGTGGCTTAGGGTTAGGTATGAATCTATGGCTAAGATTCATCCATTTTGTCAATTAATCCTTCCCATTTTCTGATTGGCTGCATGTAATTACATAGGGGTTTCAAATAGAGATTTGTCCTTATCTCCAAAATATTGATATACAATCTTAAGTTGGCTAAAAAATGGTTTACATAGTTGTTTGTTTCATTACAAAAAAAATTTCAAATTTATGTCACTCGGCATATGAAGTCTCTGATGCTCGGCATGCACTATTCTTTATACTATGAATCAACAACTATATTGCTTGGCATCCATTATTTATGCAGCTCTTAAATCATCTAGCATGGTCTATTTGCTTGGCACTTGAGTGACTTAGCACTCATTGCAATTCGACATGGTCTAATATTTACATGTTGTGCTTGGCATGTATCACTAGTTTGGCATGAACTAAGTAAATGGCTTAAGTGTGTTGACACTCACTTGTCAAAACCAATCTAAGATCAACATACCATTGCTCCAACACTTTTTTGATGCATGCCTTATCTTTTTGTAATCATCACATGTAGGCCTTTTGTTCTTTTGAGCTACTTGCTAAGATGATTCACCTTCTTCTATGTATCCTAATCTAACTTTACCTTTGTGTCTAAATTGAGTTTGTGTATCCAATTAATTCATGCTTTCTTTTGAATTCATTATCCTCTCATTGGTCTACTTCTCTATGCTAAGATTATTCTGCAATATTTCATTCTGTATCCTAAAGTTGATAAGCCCTTGATTTGCATCATTGATTTGATCAATTAGATCTACTTGCTGAAGATATAGTTAATGAACTTCATTATCCTTTTCTTCTATCTTTTTAGTTAACAATCTTTTCTCTTCATTGGCTTTCTCCTTTGTTCCATGACTTCACACATTCTGACTGATTGAATTTCTTGTTCTCTTTTCAACTTTCTGACTTCTTCATGAAGAGTAAGATTCTTCTCAAGTAGATCTTTGATTGTTGCATTAGCTTCATTTGAACTTCTATCTTGGAAAATATCTTCAATTATTTATTTAATGTAGAGATTACCATTCATTTGTGTTGCAAGATCTTTTCTTCTTTTCAAGGATTAAGAGAGTTGCTCCTTTATTTTCTTGAATTGATCCATGGTTAATTGTAGATCCAACTTCTCATTCTCAATATATTTTTGAAGTCTGTATACTTCAATTGCCTCTAATCTTTTCTCAAGCTATTAAACTTCTGATGTGAGAACCAATGCTCTGATACTAAGTGTTGAAAATGTAATATAGACTAGTTGATTGAGGGGTGGGGGGGGGGGGGGGGGGGGGTGAACTAGAAACAAATTAAACATATACTTTAATTCACCAATAAAACATTCACCATATTATCTAATATAATTACATTCATGAAGTACTAAAAGCAATAAAACATTCAAAACACTTGACACAATATTTGGTAACCTAGAAAAATTCTAAATAGAAAGTAAAACTAGGGTGCAGATGATACCCACAAGCTTTATTACTGTAGTATAAAGTTATCCTATTAAAGCTTATAATTGATCACTTTTGATGATCTGCCCTATTAGGAAAAATAGGGATTGTTAGGTTCACCTTGTGAAAGGATTTATAACATACAATGAAGTATGCACTCTGTTAGGAGATTTGGAATGAGACTATTAAGTCCACCTTGTTAAAGGATTTTATTGATGCACCTATTAGGATGAATTAGTGATTGATCTCTGATCTGCAACTTAGTTTCCTGAGTGAGATTCCTTTGAATAACTATGATCACCTTGCTATGATAGATAAGTCTCTTCTTTTCCTTATACTTCTTTTAGCCTTCTTTAGCTAGCACTCATACAATTCTTCTACTTCTTCTTAGTGATTACATTTGGATATGGTACAATACATTACATATATACCATTCCACTTAATAACTTTTAGGAATCAGCTACAATACCTAATTCAAACAATCTTCACAAAGTTGTCTCACTTGTTGTAAATCAGGTTTTTAAGGCCACATTGTGATGTTCTAACACTTTGCAACACTACCAATACTCAAAAAACTATGGAACTTAATTGACGTAGATGTTTGGTCCATACTGATCACTCGGGGCAACAAGAACTCGGTTAGCATTGGATGACTTGGGGAATATTGAAGAACTCAATAGACTCTATTGACATTGCTAAGCTCGATCAACACTATGTTCTTAATCACTTATGCTAGAAGGCTCGGTAGACTCTGCTACAATTGAGTAACACTATACTTTTTTACTGTAGCTTGATAGACATTTTAATGCTTGGTAAACACTAAAATCTATCTTAGATATGTGGTAGATGTTATGAAGCTTGGCATAGACTAAAATTTGTCTAATTGACTTGGGAGCAACCAAAACATTCACTTACACTACTAACAAATAATAAGCTTAGTAGAAATTATAGAGCTTGGTAGTAGTATAACCAATTGACTAAGTGTTGAGTCACTAATAGACAAATGATTTGACCATAAGGTTAACACAAAGATGTAGAGTGAGCAGGACTTACCTCTGGTATTTGATAGTTTTGTTCATTCAATTTGATTATCAGACTTCTTGGCCTAGATTCATACACCCCATGGCGTTGGTAATTGTATGGTTATCCCAATAAAATATCACACACATCAAGAGGAGCTACATCACAAATCACCTCATCTTTGAATAATTATATGGAATATGAAATACAACATTTCTTGTTTACTTGAGTATCTCACCCTTGGATTACCCATCCAATAGAATATGGTTATGGGTGTGGTGTTGCCTTTAGATTTAGCATTTATATAGTTTCAATAAATGTCAAATTCTTTTGGCTACCACTATCAACAATAAAATGCAAAGCTTTTCCTCCTACCCACATTTGTGAATGATATAATCTCTCATTATCATCCTGAGGAAATACCTTTGTAGTGGCCACTCAGACATATGGGTTAGTTGTAATGATTTCTTCATCTTCCTTTTGTTTTTCAAAATCTATCACCTAATGTTCAGTAGTTTCTTTATGGATTTCTATTATATTCTTTATAGTTCTGAAATCTTTGGTGTTATGAGAGGGACTTTTGTGGACTTCACACCACATGCCTAATTCTTGGCCTATTTTCTTCACACCCCATGTCTTCTTTGTTGGTGAATTTGGAAATGGGTCCTTGGCTATTTGTTTCCCTATAGGTTTATTAGCTTCACCTTTCCATTTTTTGTTCATTAGGTTTTCCCTTCTCCCTTTTTGTTTGAACTTCTCCTCAATTTTTGATGCATATTTGAAACTACTAGACAATGTCTCTATATTCAAGAAATCTATTTCAGTCTAGATGTATCTAAACACAATGTTTTTCTAAATCTTTAATACCAAGATTCACAAAGAGAGAATGAAATATGTTAGTGTACTCTTGAACTTATTGGTCTTTCTTCTATCGAAGTAATTTCCATTGGATATATTTTTTTTCATAGGTATCTTCGAGGTAATATTCTTGTTTTATGTGCTCCACAAAATCTTCCTATATGGGTGTACTATCCAATAATATAGAAAATCCATGTTCATCTTGGGCTACTTGGGCTTCTTTATTTTTTGCATAAACTTCCCATGCCAACTTCATGTGATTCTCAACTTTGAGGAGGGTGAAAGTGATTTTTACAATATCCAAAAAAATATTAACACAAAAGTACCTCTCCAATTTTGACAACCAATCATCAATAGCATCTACATCTATTTTCCCTTGAAAAGTTGGGATATCAAAATTTACCTTTACTTTAAATGAGGTTTTCCCTCCAAATGTTGAATTCCTTGAATTGGCCTTTGACTCTTTGTTTTTCCAACATCTATGAAAATTGCTTCATCATTTCTTCTTGCTGCTTATTCAATGCATCTTCCGCTAGTGTTTTGAAGGATCCTTCCATCCTGTCAACCTATGATTTTTCCATCTATGGCTGTACGCATCTCAAAGGAAGATAATCTGAAGGATCTCTCATACCCAATCCCAAACTTAGGTAAGCTGATCACATATGTTGGGACATACAGGAGAGAACAAGCTCTGATACCACTAATCCAAATTATGATTCCGAATTAAAATACCTAGTGTGATACCTACAGTATTGTTAATTCTAATATGAATAGAATTTTTTTAGTGTAACAGATTATGCAAGCCAAAAGTAATGCATTTCATTCAAAACTCAAGTTTACACAATATTTGATGAATCTGAATGGCCAAAAATATCCCTTCAAAAAGAAATGAATAGTTCACATACTATTTATTACATAATAAAATATTAAAACTATGAAAACTATTTAAAAACTATTCCAAGTTTTATTTCTACTTGTAGAAGTCATAACTTTAGCACATAGCTTGAAAATGTATATCGCTTACACCATTGGTAAGGTAATCAAATTGTCTATCTCCAAATTTCAAGAGACATAATCCTTGAAAGCTTTCAAGTCACATAAATGCTCTTAAGGCTTCCAAAAATGTAAAATACTAAAGTATAGAAAATACTAGAAAATTAGATTTTGGCATTTTCCCATTTCTTCTTTTGTCGACCTCCTTTGGATCATCATGGAACATGTTCTAATCAAAAGTGTAAATTTATAATGTAATATGTATTATAATATCTTAAGAGGGTCCTATATTATTGTTGTAAATTGGGAAACCCTTAAGGCTGACTCAATAATTATTCTTTAGGACTTGGTATAAAGGAGAATTTATTTCCTTATGGTAGAAAGTGTGTGGCTATAGTGGTATGCAGTCATATCTTTGTAATATGTATTGTGCGATCTTGATATGAGAAGTTGTGAAGATTAGAGCAGAGTTTGGTAAAATTGAGGCATGATGAGATTACAAGGAATTGTATTTAGCAAGATAATTGTTTGGTTGGACAGTTGTTATTTCATATTGCATTATCTAGAAGGAGTAATACTAAGGCTATTTGGATAGTGAGTTTCATTGTCCTCCTTTCAACTCCTAATAGGGTTGGAATATCTCAGTATGATTAAAAGTCTCCTAATAGGGACTCATATGTATTGATTATATAACATTGATTCCTAACAAGGTCTACCCTCTAACAAGGAACTTTTATATTAGTACATCATTTTGTGGGTACCACCCCCACCAGGGTTTTACCTATAATCAATGGTTTCCATACTTAACATATCTAGTATTATTGTGCATGGTTATCTTTCTATGGTTGTTGCATTTACATTTACATATTTTAGAATTAATAAAGATATTGAGAGTTGTGCTAAGTGCATAATGGATTCACCCCTTCCCCCTCTCAGTTGTCTTGGTAGACTTTACTTTCTAATAATTGGTATTAGAGCATCAGGTCCTTGAAGAAAAATGCTAACATCTTAAGGAGATCTATGGCCTATTTTAGGAAAGATAGTCTCAAGTTTGATGGAATTAACTTTGATAGCTCAAATGAAAAGATTAAGACACACCTACTATGCATGGGTCCAAAATTTTGGTTGGTTACTACAAAGCCTAAAACTGTAATTGAAGAAAAAAAGAGTGAATGTTGTGAGGAAACACAGAAAGACATATTCATGCATAATATGATGGGTAAAGAAACATTGTTTTCATCTCTTCCTAAAACTAAATATGGAGAAGCAAAATCTTTAAGACTTTTTGACATGATGCTAGAGGGAATAAGATGGGATGAACCCAAATTAAACCTACTAACACCTTGCTTAGAGTAACACACAGAAGCTTCACTCATACAGATCAACAAAGAACACAAAAAGTCATATGTGTTGGTGTAAATAAGTATTTACTTATTACACTTACTTAAGTTTACTTAGGTTTATGCATTATTTAATTATTTTGCATTATTTTATTACTTTTATTTGTGAGACACTTAGGAGTTTGCACACCTTTGTGAGTTGTCATGTAGAAAACATAGGCGTACGCAACTCTATTTTAGCACATGGTGTCTACAACACTGTTTTGCATGTCACACCCTTGTAGGCTTATCCTCTCATCACTGCACTTACTTTCATGCTTAATGGAGGATAACCCATATCTGGTGGATATGTGTTGGTTGTATGACATATCATGGTGCTGATTATGAGGCATTCTAGATGTATCTCAGAGGCCTTTATATACAAGCACTCCTAGTGTACTTTTACATTACATTGCATAACATTGCATGGCATATTGAATACATTATCATTCTGATCATACTCTCTCTCTCTCTTTGGTCTATTGTGTGCTTGTGTTTGAGTTCTTAGTTCCTGGGTGAATTTTGCCCTTAGGAAAATTCTTACATGGTATCAGAGCATAGAGAATTTCTCCTCACATAGTCGTTCGAGACCACACTTGCTTCACCACCTCAGCTCGAATCTGAAGTGCTGCAAAAATTGGGAGTGTCTAGCACCAGATTTGACCTCACCATTGTGTCTGAAATGCTGAATCGATGAAAATCAACTATAAACTCAGCTACCTTGGCCTAAAGTCGACCATGAGGCAAATTTTTTTTGCAAATCGGAAGCCCCAATTTGCACAATGGGTATGGTCTATAATTTTTTAATTTCTCTACAATTTATTTTCATCAATATTTTCAAATTTTTTTTTTGCCCCATGGGCATCACAGAGAATTTTTTTGTTGCAGAGAATATTCCCCTTGCACATAGGGAATATTCCAATTTTCGGTGGACATTTAAAGCATTAAACTAGTGGTCAAGCCAAACTCAGGCAGTAGTTTAGGTCACTGGCGACAACAACCCAGTGGGCAACCAACCAACCGGCAACCTCTACACCATGCAATGTGTCTTTGCTAAGACTTCTGCAGATTCATGTTTAAAAATAGCGCTTAAAGTGCACACACCCACAATGTGGGATTAATATCCAAAAAACTTGGCCTACAACCTGATTTTTGGCAACGACTCTATTTTTTTGACATTGCGTTGCTGAATATCAGTGCCCACATTTGGTAACTCCGACGTAGGTTCACTTCTCTTCTAGGCTTGCAGACTGTTTAATGATAGCATTTAAAATTTTTTTGGGTGACAACCTGCATTAATTTATCTAACACCCATTTTAGAACTTCCCACCCACGCAACCTTCAGGCAACAAGAATTATTCTCTCTGAAAATGACAAGCTTTTTCAGGGGCACGTGTGATATTTTATTGCCTGTCAGTCAAAGGAACTCCCACTCTTTTTTGGAAAAGAGACTGTGCCACGTGGTTATACTCAATACCATGTAGGATGTGCCACATAAGTGTACACATTAGTAGTGACAATTAGACAACCACGTCACCTGTGGAACTGGACAACACTGCCACATCAACAATTTTTCATACAATACAAAAATTTGAGTCAGTGACCATGTCATCTGCCATGTCAGCAAAGGCCGCTCTCTTTTGCTGATGTCATCAGAACATTATGTTAAAATTGAGGACCATCTGACCATCATTTATATGCAATTTACAACTACTGTGACAACTATTTGATCATCAAATTTAGATCAGTAGTTTTCCCTCTAGACCCCTCTTCAGATTACTTTTTAGTTTGGCAGCCTGACTTTGCGAGCCCTTATCTTGAACATCCGAACTCCAATTCAGGTGTAATTTTTTTTGAAATTGGGTAGAATTTCTTGAATTTTCCAATGGTGGTGTTTTTTTTTTGGTTTTGATACACAAATTTTGCAAAAATTTCATTTTTTGGCAACTGTACCTACATAATCCTGCGTTTTGCAACTTCAAAAGCTCCGTACAGGCACATCTGTTCACTTTTTCAAATTCCATTTTTTTTGAAAGTGCATATTTTTTTGTCTACTTTCCAAATCTAAAGTTAGATTCTAGGGTTGTGTGGACCAAATTCTCACTTTTAGAATTAGGCCTTTTTTGGCATTGTAAAGCTTTCATTCTTTTTCAGAATTGTTGTAAAACTTAGCTACAGTGCTTAAGTGATAGATTTCAGCCTCATAAGGTAGTTGTAAAAGAAAAAATTAGATATTCCACTTTGTTCATTTTTGACAAGTGGCCCATTGTAAACACACTACTTATAAAGTGCCAACAACATCTTTTTTGGAGGGGTTTTTTGATTGAGTGAAAAAAGGGGGTGTGTACCATGTTTTTTGTGTCTCTCTATTGTGCTCTTTTCATTTCTGCATCATGGGTTTTAAATGTCCTCCTTTAACTTCACACAACTATTCTACATGGAAAGATATTGCATGGAGTAGATTAATGGAAAAAGGATATAGTCTTTATATTGATGGTACAATTATCAAACCTACTGATGCTAAAGAACTCATTGATTGGAAAAATCAAGACCGATAGGCTTTAGGTTTTATTATGAGTTGCGTACATGGGGATCTTCTCTTTCACATTAAAAATTGTTCAAAATCTAAAGAAGCTTGGGATAAACTTGAACAGTTGTATGGTAAAGTGGATGAAGAAAAGGGATTTCAGATTGAGGATGATCTACTTCTCTTGGATCCTAAGAATTATGACACAATTCAAGATTATATCATTAAAGTCAATGAGTATAGGGCACTTCTTAAAGATTGTGGAAATCCCATGAAGGATGATAGGTTGATTCATCACATCCTAAAGTGGCTACCTTCTAAGTATGCTAACTTTGTTTTGAGTTTTAATACTCACAAGTTGACCATGGGATATGCTTACCAGAAGCCTTCCTTTGATGGATTTACAGACATGTTGATTGTTGAACAATCTCACTTGGTAGATTTTGGACTTCTCAAGTCATCAAAGACCAAGGCCTTGGTGGCTAGTGATGATCACAAATCTAGTCAAGGGGGGGAAATCAACAACAAGAAAAAGTAGTGGAAGCAGAAAACACAATCTAAGACAGAACAATCCTCCTCTGAACAAGGTGGTTCTTCTTCAAACAAGAAAGGAAGTAATGAAAAGAAGGACAAACTCTTTTGTGCATATTGCAAAAAGCCAAATCATGATGAGCATCATTGCAAGACAAAAATAATCGATGAGTTAGAAAATCTACTCAAGAAGAATAAGAGTTAAGTGCTAGGTACTTCCAAGGATTCTACTCCAACCTCTTCCAAAGGTAAAGCTCAAGAACTTATGGAAAACACAAGTTCTTCATTAGAATGGATACTTGACTCAGGTGCCTCTTACCATATGGGTTCTTCAAAGGAAGACTTTTCTTCATTGAAGTAGTCAAAGGTACCACACATCTTCATGGGAGATGAGACTAAGATGGAAGTTGAAGGAAAAGGACATGTAGAAATGGAAAATGGGGAATTCAAAGATGTTCTCTACGTTCCAAATCTAAGCTCCAATCTCCTATCAGTTTACCAAATCACTCACCTTGGAGATGGTCATAAGGTTTCGTTCCTTCTAGATTCAGTGATGGTGTGAAGTCTCAAAGATGATTCATTGGTAGTAGTTGGGAAAGTCAATGATGACAAGAGGCTTTATTCCTTCTCCCACTTTGTGCCTAAGAGTCCTTCCCAAGCCTTGTTAACTCACTCTACTCCACAAAAAAACTTATGGCATGAGCAGTTTGGTCACCTTGAATTTCTCTCTCTTCAGCAACTTTTCTCAAAACACATGGTAAAAGGTCTACCCAATATCAACTTTTCTAAGGGAGAGTGTTCATCTTGTTTAGTGGATATGAATCTCAAGGAGAAGTATGATAAAGGGAAGTCTTCTCAAGCTCTAGTTGTTCTTCAGCTAGTTCACATGGTATTAGTAGGACCCTTTGCAATGACTTTAGTCAGCCAAGGCTGCTACATACTCACATTTGTTGATGATTTTTTGAGATTCACTTGGGTCTATTTCCTTCATCATAAGAATGAATTGGTTTATAAGCTTCAAGAATTTAAGACTCATGTTGAACACAAGTCAAGGAAAGCCATCAAACTACTAAGGGTGGACAATGAGAATAGATATGTTGACAGAAGACTTAAGAACTTTTGTAGAATTGAGGGGATTGATCTTCAAAACTCACTAGCATTCAGTCCGCACAAGACAGATGTTGCAACTATGAGGATTAGGACTCTCAAGACCATGGTAAGTTGCATGATAAAGGCCAAATCTTGTGATCCTACACTTGAAGTTGAAGCCATTAGCAGTGCCACTCTCATACTTAACAAATCTCCTCATCCAGCCTTAGATGGCAAGACTCCTTTTGAGTCATGGTGCAGTAGAAAATTGGTTTTGAGTCACCTTAGAGTCTTCAGTTGTCCAGCATGGGAAAACCTATCTTCCAGGAGTTGCAAGGCACCAGCACCTAGGCCTTGTACCTTTATCAATTATGAAGATAATGTGAAGGCTTACAGACTGATGGATCTAGAGACTCACAAGATTTTTGTGGAGAAGGATATTCACTTTGACGAAAGTTCTCCCAACTTGTCCTCTACTCCTCTCTGCACATCATACACAGTGGAAACTGATAGTGACACCAATGATAGTGCTTCAACAGATTCAGACACATGGGGTTCTATTAACAATTGTAGTGAGAGGTCACATTAGTCCAGTCCACATGCTTATATTGCCAAAGTGAAAAGTCCATCACAGCATGGTACATCTAGTCTTCTAGCTCCAACTTCAGTTTACTTGGGAGATAGACTTGAGGAATTACACCTTCTCATTGATGATGATTCTTCTACAGTTGTTGCGAGGGCTCACTCTGATCCTCATGTCCATTCTCTACATGATCAATCTATTCAAGTTGGAATGATTGTGGATCCTTATGAACAACAATTAGTGGAGGTCTCTTTGCTATTTGAGGAGACAAATAGTTCAATGGAACAAGTTCAACAGACATCCTTGATAGATCTGCATTCATTCTTTTCAACATAGTTGGAAGGGGTGAACTTTAGCATCAGTACAAGGATACTTGAGCATGTTTCAGGGCCACCATACATCTTCAAGAGTGTACCTTTGGCATTGTTTCTTCCTAAGGGGAGGAACACCTTTCTGCATTCTTGGACCAGCTTCTTCATCAGAGTGATTTTCACTTCTCGGCATTCTTCTTTTGGGGGGGAACCTATTTTATCTCTCTTCCTTCTCTCATTCTCTTTTGTATATACTTGATGTATGTCATAATGGGGGGGTCTTGATTACTCCATCCATCGAGGTTTTTCCCATGAGGTTTTCGCTCTTTCCTCGCTTTATGGGAGATTGCATCTTCATTATGTACATGGGTACCTAACATGGCCTAGTAGCCAGGACTCATTATGCATCTTCATCCTAGTTTGTAAGCTTAAGGGTATTCCCCTAAGTTGCACTTAAGGGGGGGTGTTGGTGTAAATAAGTATTTACTTATTACACTTACTTAAGTTTACTTAGGTTTATGCATTATTTAATTATTTTGCATTATTTTATTACTTTTATTTGTGAGACACTTAGGATTTTGTGCACTTTTGTGAGTTCTCATGTAGACAGCACAGGAGTACGCAACTCTATTTTAGCATATGGTGTCTACAACACTGTTTTACATGTCACACCCTTGTAGGCTTATTCTCTCATCACCACACTTACTTTCGTGCTTAATGGAGGATAACCCATATCTGGTGGACATGTGCTTGGTTGTATGACATATCATGGTGCTGATTATTAGGCATTCTAGATGTATCTCAGAGGCCTTTATATATAGGCACTCCTAGTGTACTTTTACATTACATTGCATAACATTGCATGGCATATTGAATACATTGTCATTCTGATCATACTCTCTCTCTCTCTCTTTGGTCTACTGTGTGCTTGTGTTTGATTTCTTAGTTCCTGGGTGAATTTTTCCCTTAGGAAAATTCTTACAATATGCAATAAATCAATAGTGTAATTATTGTACTTCACATTTAAAATAATATGGAACAACATAATTGATTGTGAGGAATTCCAAGTTGTGACCATATATAAGGAAGGATTATAAAATTAGAACCCAAGCTTGCATCTTCTATCTTATTCTCTCTAAGATGGTCCTTTCCTACATCTAACCAATCTTCTAATATAGCCAACTAAGCCATAAGTCGACTAGTCAGACATTTACTTAAATTGTAGGTTTAGTCTTGGAGGAGTAAAGCAAAACCCAAGAAAAGTATAACACGAGATCATGAGCTCATAGGAATAGGTGCACACATAAGTTAGGAGTTGGCTCCCAACTTCACAAGACACCATGTCAATATAAGAAACTGTGCCAAAAGAAAAAACATCCCTTAATGGATGAAAACTTTAGGAAATAGTGACTACAAAGAATAGCCCAAAATTCAAAGAATATGAAACAACAAAATATGCACTCTTAGGAAAGGAATCTAAAAAGGTCCACGACATGATATCAATTCTACACATCATGAAACCAAAAATAGTAATGACTAGTTAATGAACAGAAGATTGTTACAGAAAACATAAATATTTTTGGTTGATAAAAGATTTCTCAAAGACCTAAGATGCTCCCACATCAGACACCTGGGGTTAATAAAGAACTAATTTCCACATCAGACATTCCTGATATTTTGACATGAATCATAAAGATCCAACTCAACTTGTGTTTAATCCATGAACTTTCTTCAACTAGTTTGTCTTTCCACTGAGCTAGGTATTCCATGTAGTCTTTTCCCTTGGTACCTTTTCTCATTCTTCTATTCAAAATATTCTGAATGATGTTAGCCTTCTTCTTATGACAATCCCAACTACCTTTTAATTCCTCATCTACTTCAAAGTACTAAAAGATTTTTTCAATCTTGAAGATAGGTCAAATATTCATGTCTTTAGGCAATTCAACTTTGAAAGCATTTCCACTATCACACTTTCTCAAAATATTACAAGGATCAAACGTATTTCTCTTTAGCTTATTGTATGTACCAACAAGAAATCTTCTCTTCTTCAAATGAATCATCACTTTGTCTCCTACTTCAAAAGATTTTTCATCTTCTCCCTTGATCTTCTCTTTGTTTATATCCAAGGTTTTTATTCTCTAGATTATTTCTCACTTCATTGTACAAATTCTTCATGAAATTTGTAAATTCTTCTACTTAACCACTTCTCTTTCTCGCTGTAGTCAAATACCTTAGTTCAGTAGCTTCTTTAGGATTTGATCCATTAAAAATCTCAAAAGATCTCTTCTTGGTGATCCTATTTATAGAATTGTTAAATGCAAATTGTTCTTGTGCTAGAATTAAATTCTAATTAACATGTTTATCTTCAACCAAACATCTCAACAAGTTATTCAAACTTTTGTCCACAAAATTATTTTGTCCATCTATTTGCAAATAAAATGTAGAACTAAACCTCAACTCTATATTCATCTTCTTCCAAAGTTTCCTCCAAAAATAATTGGTAAACTTAGTATCTCTATTTGAAATAATAGTCTTAGTAAATCTTACTGTCTCCTTGAAGAATAATTCAGCCACATCTCCTGCATTAGATATCTTCTTGCAAGGTATGAAATGAGTCATCTTCAAAAATATGTCAACCACTACCAAAATAGAATCATTACATCTCTAAGTTCTAGGCAAGACAAGAACAAAGTCCATGTTGATATCTTCCCAAGGCTTATTAGGTACAAGAAATGGTGAATATGATCCAAAATTTTGACTAGTTCCTTTTGTTGTTTGACAAATTTTGTAACCTCTAACCAATCTATGCACATCCCTAAAAATATGGGATCAATAATATATGTTTGAAATCAACATTACTATCATATCAATCCCAGAGTGTCTAGCAAGTTTGTCACTATGTTTATCCTTCATGATGTTACCTCTCATAAATCCTCTAGGTGTGCACAACTGAATTCCTTTAAATAAAATGTCTTCTAGAATCAAATAATCGATCCATTTATCTCTCACCATCTATTCTTTACAAGATTTCCAAGGTTTAACAAAATTAGGATCAATTTCATATACTTTAAATCATCAAAACCAATTACCTCAACTCTTATCTCTATCAAAAAATGTCTTATTTAGCTCAAATTATTGGTAACTTTATTTGACTATCAACTCTTATGCTTCTATGGAAAAGAATTAATTTTCAAGTACTCAACCCACTTCATGTGTCTCTAATTTAGCTTATTCTGACTTCCCAAATACTACAAAGCTTTATGGTTAGTGTACACAAAATCTTTACGCATCAAATAGTGTCTCCATTTATTCAAAGTTTGAACAATAGCATAGAATTCATGATCATAAACTAAATATATTTTCTTTGCATCATTGAACTTTCACTAAAGAAAGCTAAAAATCTTCCTTCTTGACTCATAACATCTCCAATAGCATTTTCACTAGCATGACATTCAACTTGAAATTTTTTACTAAAATTAAGAAAAGTGTAGCTAATTTTGCAACTCTTTGTTTTAATGTATCATAACTCTTATGTGCTCCATGTGTCCACTTGAAGTCCTTTTGTCAACCCTCATTATTTATGTCATAACATTACATATTGAGTTGAATTTCCTAATAAACTTCCTATAGAAACTTGTCAATCTATGAAATGATCTTACTTCTCCAACATTTGTTAGGATTAACCATAGATAGAACTAATAATTACATGCAAATATAACCAATATCATAAAATATTAAATTGTACAAAAGAGAACACAAGACACCAAGATTTTTGCATGGTTCACCCAATCCCTAGGCTACATCCACCAAATAGTGAGTCCAATATTATTACTATCTAGTGATTACAACCTCATTACAATTTGTAATCCCTTGCATCTCAATACTACCACAAGAAGTAATTATCACATCACACATTATGAAATCCCTAACCCTGATCCATTTTATATAAGTATTTTTGTCACTTTAGGGACTGATTGGGCTCCACACTAGATAATAATCTCCCACTTGGAGACTGATCCTATAGGAATGTTGCTACTCCATGAGGCTTCACTAAATCAAACCAACCTAGACTCAGTTGTACCTTTATTTTGTTCAATCGAGAAGACCAATTGAAGTTGAAAAGAAGTTTAGATTCTCCTTTGTCACTACCTTTATAAACATACCTGCTAGAATGTCATATGTATGTATCTTATCCAGCTTTAACTATCCATCATCCAAAACTAACTGAATAAAATGGTAACACAATCGTATGTGGTTTTTCTTTGAATGCATAGAAGAATTCTTTGCAAGATAAATGGTACTCTGGCTATTTGTAAATAAATAATCATCCCTCTATTAGTCCCCCCAATTCTTTTGGGAAGAACTAGATCCATATCATCTCCTTGTATGCCTTAGTAGCAATAACATACTTTGCCTCTGTAATGGATAAAGCATTCACCTTCTGTAATTAAGAAACCTAGCTCACTAATGCCCCACCAATAGTAAATATATAACCTATAGTACTTTGTTTGGTATCAATATCCCCTACCAAATTTGAGTCAACATGCCCTATAAGTTAGTAGTAGAGCCCCCAAAATGAAAACACTTACTAGATGTTCCTCTCAAATATCAAAGAATCGATTTGACTACATTCCAATGCTCAATTATAGAATGACTCATATACCTACTAATGACTCCCACTAAATGTGGAATATCTGGCCTTGTACTTACCATGTCATACATTAAGCTTTCTACATTTGAAGCATAAGGTACCTTGGACATCTTATCCTTCTCTTCTTGAGTTTTTGGATACATCTCCTTAATCAACTTCAAATGACTAAGTAAAGGTGTGTTGATAGCTTTAGCATTCTTCATAGAGAAATATTTCAACACCTTCTCAATATAATCCACCTAAGATAATGTCAATTTTTAGTTCTTTGTATCTCTACAAATTTTCATGCCAAGGTTTTGTTTTTCTTCCCCCAAATCCTTCATAGCAAATGAATGTGTTAATTTTTGTTGTAACCCCTTAATATGATCCATGTTAGACCTAAATACAAGCATATCATCAACATATTAACATAAAATAATGTAGTTGTCATCATCTAACCTTTTAAAATAAATATAATGGTCTGAATGACACCTATTATATCCACTCTCATGCATAAAACTATCAAATTCTAGATAACATTGTCGAGGTGCGTGCTTCAAGCCATATAAACTTTTCTACAATATACACACTAAGTTCTCCTTACCTATGACCTCAAATCCCTATGGTTGTGCCATATATATCTGTTCATCCAAATCGCCATGAAGAAGGGTTGTTTTAACATCAAGCTTCTCCAAATGCAAATCTTCACTAGCTACAATACTTAAAATAGTACGAATGGAAGTCATTTTAACAATATGAGAGAATATCCCATCAAAATCAATGCCCTTTTCTATGAAAATCCTTTTACAACTAACCTCACTTTAAATATTTTATTACCTCCATCCTCTTCTTTCAATGTAGAAACCCATTTCATCTGTAAGGACATTTTAACTACAAGAAATTTGCATAAATCCCAAGTGTGATTTTTCAGCAAGGATTTCATTTCTTCTTTCATTTTTGACTCCCACTGAATCTTAGTATCCACCTACACAACTTCATCATATCATTTAGGTTCACTAGCATTAGTTAGTAAAATAGAGTATAAAGAGGGAGAAAAACTTTCTAAAGGTCTACTTGGCCTTGTTAATTATCTAACATTCACTGGGGTGTGTGGTATTTTTTTTTGTGGTTATTGAAGAGCATGAGGGATGGTTGGGACACCTTCTTTTTTAGTCTCATCCAACACTACATAATCATTTTCTTTTTTCTCATGTTGCAACAATAGATCTTTATGCAGCTTTTTCTCATTGAATATGACATCCTTGATTCTTACAATTTTATTAATTTTAAAATCCCAAAGCCTATAACAAAATTCATTAATGCCATATCCAACAAATATACATTTCTTTGACTTAGCTTCTAGTCTGGTTCTATTTACAATATCTATATGTGCAAATTTTTCACAACCGAAGGTTTTGAGAAAAGAATAACTCATCTTATTACCAGCCCATTCTTCCTCTAGAATACCATAGCCCAAAGGAGTAGAGGGACTTATATTAATCAAATATATAGTAGTATTGATATCCTCCACCCACATATTTAAGGGTAGACTAGCATGCAACCTTATGCTCCTTGCACGCTCCAATATTGTCCTGTTCATGTGTTCAGCCACTCCATTTTCCTATGGAGTCCTTGAAATAGTTTTATGTCTATGAATACTATTAGTGGAGAAATAATATTCAAATTCATAACTTCAATACTCACCACCATTATCATATTTGAGATATTTTAGCCTTTTGCCAATCTCATTTTCAACCAAGCATTTCTATTTCTTAAAAGTTTTAAATACATTAGATTTTTGTCTAAGGAAATAAACCCATAATTTTCTAGTTGCATCATCAATAAATGTAACATAATAATGAGAGCCATCAAGGGAAGATACCTGAGCTAGCCTACAAACATCTGTATGCACTAGCTCTAATTTTTCATTATTCTTTTCCTTCCCACTCTTCACATAACTCAATCTCTTATATTTTGCATACACACAAATTTCATAGAAATCCATATTGGCACATTTTAGACCTGGTAAAACTTTATTTTAATCAATTAATTTCATACCTTTCTCACTCATGTTCCCAAGTTTGTTGTGACATAGTAATGTCTTTGAATCTATAGTAGTTGTTTATTCTCCTTGCCCAACTATAGCAAATGTTCCTAAACATTCATTTTTCTCTACAACAATTAAAGTAGAAGGAACAATATGACTTGTTCAAAGATATAAGGTGCCTACTATCACACCTTGTGCTACTACAAGAGAACCTTTTGAAACCTTCTAAATTTAATCATTAAAAGTAACTACACAACCCTCATCACTAAGTTGCCCTACTGAAATTAAATTCCTACTTAGCCTTGGAACATGTCTTACCTCATGTAGTAGCCAATGATTCCCATTTTGTAACTTAATATTAACTTTTCCCTTTCCAATAATCTAACAGGGTTCATTATCCCCCAAATAAACAAGCCCAAAATCCCCTTGGACATAATGAATAAAATAACCTATATGGGGTGTACCATGAAATGAAGCTTGGGAATCTAAAACTCAGAATAGCACCAATCAAATTATCAAAATTAGATCCAGAAATAGAATTACTCACATCCATTATCAAGTCATTCCATCTTTTAGGAAAAGAACACAAAATCAAGAGAGCCCTAATTTCTTCATCAAAATTGACATTCACTGAAGATAAATAACTAGCAACATGATTAAACTCATTTAAATAGTCTACAATAAATCCACCTTCTTCCATCTTCATATTAAATAAATGCTTCATCAGAAATACATTATCTAAAGTAGAGGGCTTTTCATATAGCTTTGTTAGGGTTTGCATTGAAACTCTTCCATCATCTTCTCTTTTGTAATATTAAATCTCACTAATGGTGCCATGAATAATTGAATATTCCAAGTACCTTTTCTATCTTGAATCTACTAGTCCTCATATCAAATTTCCCTATTTCTTGGCTTTTCCTTCCAATGGCTTCCATAAATTCTTCTAATAAAGAGATTCATCCATTTGCATTTTTCATAACTAAAAGTTCGACCCATTAAACTTCTCAACCTTCATCTTACCCTCATATACCATCACTCCCACTCAACTGTGAGACTCCCACTCAACCATGAGACTTTCCTATAGAGGATAACTAAAAAAAATAGCCTCGCTCTAATACCACTTGTTAGGATTAACCATAGATAGAAATAAAAATTACATGCAAATATAACCAATATTAGAAAATAATAAATCACATAGAAGAGAACACAAGATACCAAGATTTAATGTGGTTCACCCAATCCCTAGGCTACATCCACCAAACAACAAGTCCAATATTATTACTATCTAGTAATTACAACTTGGTTACAATCTGTAATCACTTACAACTGAATACTACCACAAGAAGCAACTATCACATCACACCTTATGAAATACCTAACCTTAAGCCATTTTATACAACTAATTTTCCACTTTAGCGTTAAATTTAGTTACAACATGTCAGCCCAAAAATGTCGACATGTAGGGCCCAAACCCCAGCTCAGGGCTTGACCCAACCCTGAACCCTGCTGAGGAATTATGGAGTGTGTACAATATTTCCCTGATCAATCACTACAAACTAACAACATTCTCATGTGTAGGCCAATCAAGAATATCTTTTACCTTTTTAGGATCCATCTTCAAACCATCAGTTGAAATTACAAAACCAAGATACACAATCTCTTCCTTCATGAATGAACATTTCTTAAAGTTAATTAGCAACTTCTCCTCCTTCAATCTCTGCAAAACTTGTCTAATAAACTCAAGTGATCTTCTTTAGTCTTACTACATATCAAAACGTCATCCATATATATAATCACATTTTTCCCAAGAATTTCTGTAGAATTTTATTCATTAGCCTCATGAAAGTACTAGGTGCATTAGTTACACCAAAAGGCATAACCAACTATTCATACAAACCTTCATAGTCTTAAAAGAGTTTTTCCATTCATCTTCTTCTCTAATTTTGATATGATGATAGCCACTTCTCAAATCAATCTTGGTAAAATACTTTGCTCCACTCAAACAATCCATTATGCCATCCATCTTCATAGGTGCTAACATAGCAAGTACTACACAAGGACTCAAACTTTCTCTAATTAGACCTTTCTCAAGAAATTCTTGCACTTGTATATTCAATTCAACATTTTTAGTAGGTGTAAGCCTATGTGATGCTTTATTAGGAAAACTAGCTCTAGGAATTAAATCCATACAAAGACTTCTGCTTCTTATAGGAGGTAAACCATTAGGTACATTATCATAAATAATGCCTTGAAACTTTGCCAAAAATTATTTGATCTCAGGTTCATGTTCTTGTTCATCTTGTGTCTTAGTTCTTCTAGGAATCGAAGAAAAAAAAATATTGTTCATTCATACCCTTAGCAAACTATTCTCCTTCAACCAAACATACTCTAACTGTGGTACAATAATTCTCATTAGGCTTTTCTACCAAAGGTAACAAATTTTTCTTCTTCCCATCAACCCAAATAGTATACTGATTCAATCTACCATCATGCAAATATTTTCTATCATATCGCAAAGGTCTATCAAACACAATATGATGACAATCCATAGGCATAATATCACACAAGACTTCATCATAATAATTCCCAATTTTGAAATTAACAAGACATTGTCCACTTACAAGTAAATTATGCTCATTTTGGATCCAAGCAACATTGTAAGATTTAGGATGTCTCAATCTCTGCAAATGCAACTTGTTAACTAGCTCCTCAAATGTCAAATTATCATAACTTCTATGAATGATTACCTTGTAACATTTTTCAGCAATCTTACATCATATATTAAACAAACTTCTTCTCAAAATAGGTTATTTGTCAGCTTCCTCATTCCACAAAATTATTCTTATCATCTAGTTCTCACCATACTTAGGTTCATTAGGTGTTTTAGCAACTTATGCACAAGACAAAGCATTTCTATTGGTATCTCCAATCTTCTTGCCATAATTAAAACAAGATCTTTTTTTCTCTTTTACCACCATTATTATTCCTAGAGTAAAAAGTATAACTACCTCTAGTGTGATTTCCTCTTCTTCTAGAAACTTCTTCTTTCCATTATGTCTTTCCTTTACCTTGCATTGTATTATCAAGTTTGTTACTTTCCTCATAGATTTTGCCTCTACTTCTTTAAAATCTACTAGCCCTACCTCTTTGATTTTGATAATATTTCTTTGCCAAACTTTCTTCAACTTTTAAGGTGTACTAATATTCTTCTTCTACACTATCCATATTAACATAGTTGATCTCATCTTGAATTGATGTTCTTAAACTATTCAGGTATATAGCCACTTTCTCAATCCAGATCTGATATCCAACTTGTAAAATTCCTCTATGTATTCTTTCACACTCATGTCCTTTTGTCCCAAGTTATATATTCTTCTCAATATGTTAACCTGTTAATCTATAGGAAAGAATTTCTTCTTCAATTTTCCAATCATCTTCACCCATGTCTTGATCTTTTCTTTTCCTTTTTTTATCTCTCAGTTTGTAAATGATCTCGCCAAAGTGAAGTATGACCCTTCAACTTGGTGACCATTGTCTTAACATTTTTACTATTAGGAGTACTTTCATACTTCAAGTATTTATCCATCTTAGAGATCTAATCCAATACTATGTTAGTCTCAAGTCTTCCATCATAATAAGGAACTTCCACAATAAGTCTAGAGTTGGTCCTAGAAAAAACTCTCAAAATCCTTTCCTCGTCTCATTCCACCTTGAGTTTAGGATTAGGATTATGTGCTACTTCTTCATCATCACTAATATCTTCAAGATGTACACCTCTTCTCTTAGTTGTCCCAACAAATTCAAGTCTTTTTACAATCTGCCTCAACATATCCATTGTAAAATTATTTGCATTTCATCTACCTCAAACCATTTTGACAATAGTTAATGCAAGATCGTAACCTTCTACAAGTTATAGTTAAAAATATAGATCTTACACCCTACAACTAATCTAATAAGGTTCTCCATGATCCAATTAACAAGAAACAACTCAAGCTCTTAAACCACATGACGCAAGGTAGGATGGAATAAGGTGAGATGAACCCAACTTAATCCTACAAATACCTTGCTTAGAGTTAAACACAAAATCTTCGCTCATACATGTTGTGCATCTCGTGTTTTCATTTTGTACCTTGTTCTATTTTGGATTCAAGAGATATTTTATACTTATGTTGGATGATATTTGAGATGACCTGATAGTTAGATACTATATGTTGATTGTCATTATCATAGATGATAGATGCTATGTTGTTCAATTTGAGCATATCTGCATGATGATGCTTATTGATGTAACATGATGCTTTATGATGATATCTAGTTATTTATTATTTGGGCATATAGTATGTTTATGATTGTATGGCGGACTTATTAGATTCTAGATGCTATGATTCAATGCTATGCATATTTACTTCATTCTTGCTTTAATATGTTTTATGATGTAGTGAGTGATGTAGATAGATTATTTTAATGAAATTCAATAAATGGTTAATTATGTGATTTAATGCATTTATTGCTTTGGCTATATGATTATATGCAATTTCTCTTGATTGTGTTTTTTAGTATGTAGGATTTATATCCCCTATATTGGCACATGGAGTTAGCGATTCAGTTGTTATACCTAGAAAATGGCGTCCTTGTATGGGCAACCTATATTGTTTAATTGTTAATTAAACCCTCTGGTGATTTAATAAATTCGGATTCATTTTCATTTGTAAAGAGACCAGTATTATTTCTATGCATTTAAATATTTGCATTGGTCTCAAAAATTATTCAAGAATATTGTGATTTAATCTTTTTAAGGGTACTTTAGGTTTTGGTCTTGTTATTTTAATTACTAACAACTTTGTCGTAGTTCAATTACATTTAATTGGAATTACCAGATTTGGTCTAGGTTAAAGAGGGATTTATTTTAGTGAGCGAGTTATTTTTCCTAATTTAGTATTTCAATTTTAAACTAAATATATATCCCAAAAAGTGATTTATTTCTGACTTCTCACTTTTGAATTGGAAATTTAAGAGCAAAATCCCAAATCCTCTTCAGGAGGTATTGTTGTTTTACTCATTGCAAGAGCTCTTGCCATGGGATCATTGTGAGATTGATCTCATTGGATCTGGCTTAGGGATACCTTGGTTTGCTGAGACATTTGGTATTTTTCATGGAACAATTATTTTATTGCAAGCATTATTGTTTTTCCCTTTTGGCTACAAGGTAGGGATCTTCTATTTTTGTTTTTTAGGTTTGTTTCTATGTCTATTTCTAGCATTGATATGTTAGGAGGTAGAGAACTAGTGTTCCCCTCTATTCTTGTATGTTGGCTCTACCTGTTGGATGGGTATGAGATTTTGTTTGCTTTTTGGAATGGGGTTTCAGGCCATTATTTTTGCATTTTTTGCATACTGACTCTAAACCCTAATTTTATTTGATATCTAGGGTTTTTATACCCAATTGTGAAAAGGGTTTTAATTTTGTTGATTTTCATCAACTTTGGTTTTTGGTCATTTTTTACTTCACCTCAATTTACATGCCTCCCATTTTTCTTGGGTATTTCTTGGCATTGATGTTGGTTGTGGACTTAAATTATCCATGAGGAATTGAATCTAACCATAAATATTTCTTCTTGCATTGGGATTCATGTCGAATCTATACTCCTAACCATGTGCTCGATTGAGTGATTTGATACTTGCTATTGTTATTATTTCTCATCCAACCCTTGTTGTTATGATCTTTGTATAGTTGGTGTGCTGACACACAAGAATGTGAGAGTGCACTTATCAAGTTCTTGTAAGACCCAAACTTCTAGTTACTTTTGGTTGAGTTATGTTCATTGGGGTTGGGTTGGGAAACTGCATTTCATATGGGCACTTATCATGTGATGAGCATGGGTATGTAGGGTAGACCAGTGGAGGGGCTTGTCTCATAACCCTAGGTCATGTTCGCAACAAGGTTGACATGAAGAAGTTTCTAATAAGTGATAACTAAATGAATTAATGGGTAATAAACCTAAGATAATAAAATGTGGCATACCTTTATGATTCATCCAAGGGTATGTGTCTGTATGGTTCATCTAATAGCATGTGTATGTATGGTTCATCCTAGGACATAGTGTGATGGTCTCCCAAGGAAGAGTTTATGCACGATGTTTAGCTTGGGCTCAGTGATGCCAAGCGATCCACTCTCCACTAGAGTCCCTATATAGTAGATCAATAGAGCATTTGACCAAGACCTATTATATCACATTGTCTCATGATCTTGGTTTCAGTCCTCTATACTATTTGGTGTGAGTGTTAGCCATGGATAATTGTATTGTGTGTGTTTGTTGTTAGATCACTATCTCCATTAGCATGATAGGAGTGGGCCTATGAGTTCTACATTGTTGGGAGGTGTACAGAGTTGGCCTTCTTCCATGTTTAGTTCCAGAACTGGGTGCTCACATCATTCTCTATATCTTTCTGGAGTATGTTTTCCATGTGGTTTATGTTATTTTAGTTTATTAAGATAGTTAATTTATGCACATGTATGTTCACTATGATGTTACTTTTCTACGTTATTACACTAGATGATATGGAGTAGATGGCTAGATGTTTAATTCTCCTTTATTTACATGTCATTTTCACTTCCATTTTTTTGAGTGTTTTAGCCTCGATTTATGTGTTTCTATTACTCCCTGGTGTGGAGGATTTATTCTTATCATACTTCTATTCATGCATTTTATGCTTGTTGTCAAGCATTTTCATGTCAGAGATGTGTTTCCTTACATGAGGAAACCATTCTCTTGCATGGGTCATGGTAGATTCTTGCACAAGAGTATGCATTGTCATGTGCAGCCTAGCATTTACTCTTGTGAGAAAGTATTAGCTCTCACTTATGGTGTTTCCTCGCACAACTAGGTGTTCTCTCACATAGCCAATTGTTCACTTGCATGGAGGAGAGTTTCCTTGTCTAGTGGAGGGTTTCATCATGTGAGGTGTGATACTTTCTCACGCGAGCATGTGTTCACTTGCATGAGTTTGGCTTTTTGTATTTCCTTGCATGGAAGACATGGAACCTTTTTGTGCACCTTTGAGAAGCAGGATTAGGTGTCCTGGATACCCTATTGGAATGTGTACCTTCCTAGATCTTGATAGTTTGGAGATTTTTCATTTTTTTTGTTTAACTTTCATAGTTGGCTATTGAACGCATTGATAAGTAGTGACACTTAGAGATCATCGGTTGCTTGAATAGTTTGGTTAAGTCTTCCATGCGATCTTTTGATCAGTTGCATCTTGTTGTTGTTAGAATCCTTGCTTGTTAATTTTATAAAACAAAAATTATTGGTTTTTATTTATTCTTGTTCCAAGGATCTCTGGGTGGGGCATTACAATACAGATCAATAGAGAACATAAAAGGCCATATACAATAGATCAATAATTTAATTATTTCACTTCACATTAAAAACAATATAAAACAATCTGCTCAATTGTGAGGCCTTTTGGGTTAGGACTATATACAAGGAAGAATTAAAAAATTAGTCCAAGATCATATCTTCTATCTTCTTTTCTCTAAGATGATCATTTCCTACATCTAACCAAGCTTCTTATATATCCAACTAAGACACAAGTCCACTAGTCAAGAATTTAATTACATTATAGTTCTAGTCTTGGAGGAGTAAACTAAAACCCAAGAAAATGACAACATTTGATCATGTACTCTTGGGAATAGGTCCACACACAAGTTAGGAGTTGGCTCCCAACTGTGTAAGATGCCACATTAGTATAGGAAACTATGCCAAAAGAAATAATGTGCCTCACTGGATGAAAACTACAAGAAATAGAAAAGAACGATTCAAAAATAAAAGAATATGAAACATTAGAACATGTGCTCTTAGGAAAAGGACCTATAACAGGTCCTTGACATGATATCAACTACACACATCATGAAACTAAAATTAGCAATGGCTACTTTGTAAACAATAGTCAGATTTAGAAAACATGAATATTTTTTGTCGATGCAAGATTACTCAAAGACCCAAGATGCTCTTGCATTACTTGCTACTAAGATTTGAAATGCTTTGTAAAGTACATTTTAGGGTGACAAACATGTTACGAAGGCTAGATTACATAGTTGGATATGTTTATTTAAAGATTCTAAGTTGTTTGAATATGAAATTGTAAGAGGATAATTTGCTAGAATTTTAGAGATTGTCACAAGGATGAAGAATTATGGAGGAGAAAAATTAGTTTATGCAGTTGTATTGAAAATATTGAAGACCTTGATATCTTCTTAGAAACAAACAATGCAAATGATTGAATATATTATTTCTTGTACAACTCACTTTACAAGAGATACTCTTCTTGTGAGATTGAAGACATCTGAGATGTGGATGAAACAACATAGATAATTTCCTAGAGTGAAGACTTCTTTTAGCATACAAAAAGACAAACCGATGTATTAGAATATTTAGAATAACTGGGAGGGAGGTAAATTAGTTATCCAAGGTCCAGATGTACCAATTGTAAAAATAATCACTTAATCAACTTTAGATCTTATCATTCCATAACTCGTTCTCTACAGTCAACTTTTAGTAACAATAACTAGTTGTCCATTGTCCTAAATATAAAAAACTTCCAAAATGTAAACTTTAATTAGTAAAACATCATAAATAACATCCACACAAGTTTGACACTAGGATTTAACAAGGAAACCCAATTTGGGAAAAACCACCAGCAACATGTCACTAATTTTCACTCTTCTGAAGTGAGCTTTGTTAGGAGCTAACCCTATTAAAGGTTACAAAATACACTGGTAAATATGAACTTGTTAAAGGATTTAATCACCCTATTAGGAGTGGCCTTTTTAGGAGACTTTAGAACATTCCCTTAAAATGTCACTCTGCTAAAGGATTTACATATGACTGTTAGGTCAACCTTGACTAAAGGATTTCAAATATCATTTGCAATGGTTAGAAAGTAATAACAGGTTTTGATCTATCACGTACAACTCTCTTTGCATGTATAGATCTATGTTTGGCTCTCATGCCTCCATTATCATCTCAATCTATGATTCTCTTGGCAACCCTTCAAGCAATCACTCTCCTTCTCAACTCTTCCTAGCCCTCTACTTAGATTTGCTAGCCAATAACATCAACAACTGCTCCAAGTCCCTAGAACATATCTCACACACTAAAATCTCTCCCTTGTACCTCCTTAAATAGGTAATTCTAATATTTTTCCTCTTAAACATCATCATATATCTTAGGGTTTACAATTAGATTCATCACATACAATGAATCTGATCACAATCTTGTTTACCTCTTCTTTTCTAGAAACTTCTCTTGGAATCCATTCATTAGTTCATTTACCTAATCCTCTTCTAGCATTAAATGATCCAACTCATCGATCCTTATCTTCAATATGCTTTCCATATTCCACAAAATCAACTTAGTCAACTAGAAGTTATGATTTCTTATAAACTGTTAAAATATTGTTCCTTGGTCAACACTATTATCTAACACTCAATCATGATTGGGTTACTTGGTCACTACTAAATTTCTTGCTTTTCACATACACTGTCACTCAGTCATTATTTATGCTTAGTCAACACTAATTTTTCTTGGCTTGTTCTAGTGCTTGGTCGACACTCGCATTACTCGACATGTACTTCAAATAATTCAATCTTATGCTGTATTGCTCAATCAAGCCTATGCATTTGATATGTCTTTGATCATACTTTCAATATCTGAGTATTATTGTCTTCTCCTTTTGCAACATGATTAAAACAATCACTTTATCTTGTCAATGTCCAACTAGTCAAGTGTCCATTTATAGTTTTCTCTTCATAACTCAATCTTTCCTCTAGATGCTTTTTTTATGAATGACTTCTCAAATCCTCTTCATCAATAAAATAGATATGACATGTAGATCAAATAAAAAACTATCTCATCAATAGGTTTGACATCAATGACAACATAACAATTATTCGAATTGTAGTTTTCAACAATCTACCTCTTTGGCATTGATGGCAAACACCTCAAGTTATCATGCAATCCAAAACTTCAATTGTCTCAAGCAACATCTTCAATGTATTAGATCTTCATTCTTGAGAAATATCCTGTCTCAAGCAACATCTTCAATGTATTAGATCTTCATTCTTGAGAAATATCCTATGTTTCATTTTGATTCTCATCTCTATAACTCTGATATGTATGAACTCCCTATTAGGAATCTCTCCCTCTTACTTAGATATCTCTACCAAATTTCACTATCTCACTCTTTCAACTATATAATCTCTCCCTCTTTGAAAACAATGCCAAGGACATCTTCAACTCATGTAGCTTTTCATGTACATATCTTTTATGTCATTTTTGAGTTCATCTTCTATCATCTTGCATGTGTAGTCCATCATTTTGTTCTTCTTCTTTACTACTACCTTAGGCAACACCCAAAGTAGAATTGTCTGCATCAATTTGTAACATTGTCTTATCAATACATTTAATACAAAGCACCAACTTTTCTTAAGTAGCTTTGTCTAAAGGAATCACCCCTAATTTACCTCTAAGATATTCATGACAATCTTTAGGTAAAGCTTTATTGATTATGTTAACTATTTTCTCTTTACTGTTCACGTACTCCAATTTCACTTCTTTGTCTTGAACTAGATCTCTCAAGTAATGATATTTGATAGCAATGTGCTTTGTCTTTGTGTGCATTACAAGATTCTTTGATATGTTAATAGCACTAGTGTTATCACACTAGATAACCATTGGATTAGTAATTGCCTCCTCTATACCTTTCAACAATTTCTTGATCCATATGATATTTGAATAATTCATTCTTGTTGCCACATACTCAACTTCAGCTATTGATTGGGAAATATAGTTTTGTTTCTTGCTTTACAATGAAATTAATCTTTTTCCTAGAAAGAATTAACCTCCACTTTCTCTTTTTCTGTCATCAACATGTCTTTCCCAATTAGAATCAGTGAATACCTCCAGTTCAAATATATCATTCTTCTTGTAAAAAAATCCATGGTATTTTATTTCTTTTAGATATCTTAGTATTATTCTCACTGACATCATGTGGTTTTCCTTAGGACTTTTAGAATATCTTGTAACTATCCCAACTGCTAATGCAAAATCTGATATTCTACGAACAACATATTGTAGTTTTCCAATCATTGATCTATATAATTTCTAGTTCACACTAGTAGAATCATTATTCTTAGATATTTTGTGTCCAATGACCATAGGTGTACTAATTGGTCTAGAATCTTCCAATACAAAAAAATTATTATCTCCTTGACATATTTGGATTGATTAATGAAGATACCTTGCTTCATTTGATATAGTTGTAAGCCAACAAAGAATTTGATCTCACCAAACATTGACATTGAAAATTCCTTCTTCATTTCATCAAAAAATGATTTGCATAATGCTTCCTTACCTCCAAATATGATATCATCAAAAAAAAATTCAGATAACAATACCTCATTGTTCTTCCCAATGTTCAACTACAGGTTATTGTTATCATTTATTATTGCAAAACCAATCTTCATCAAATAGTTATGTAGTATTTCATACCATGCTCTAGGTGCTTTTTTCAAACCATATAAATCTTTGTGGAGCTTAAAAACCATATTCATTTTGCTAGGATCCATAAATCCTTTAAGTTGTTCTATGTATACTTCTTCTTCAAGTATTCTATTTAGAAATGAAGATTTGACATCCATTTGATATACCTTAAATCCTTTATAAGAAAAATATGCAAGAAAATTTCTAACTCCTTCTAGTCTTGCTATAGGGGAAAATATTTCCCCATAATCAACACCTTCCTCTTGTGCAGATCCTTTACATTACAGTCTAGCCATGTTCCCTGTGACCTCACCATTTTCATTCAACTTGTTCCTAAATAACCACTTTGTTCCAATAACATTTTTTTCTTTAGGTTGTGTCCATGCTTTGTTCTTTTCAATCTACTCAATTTATTCATTCATTGCTTGTATGCAATCCTCATTCTCCAAAGCATATTTCATATATTTGGGCTCAAACTCAAAAAGTAAGCATGTATCACTTCTGAGTCTTTTTCTTTTCATAAGACCATATTCTTTGTCTCCAATGATTTTCTCTGGTGCATGATGTCTTCTTGAATATTTTTCTAAAATAGATTATTTTCTTCTCTATTATTCAATAGGTTCATCTTGAAAAATTATTTCAAGCTCATTATCTCTCCCTTGTTCAAGTTCTAGTTCATGTTGTGCATGCTTGGCATTTTCTTCCTAATGTTTGGCTTCCTTAGTCTATGAATCAATATCATTTCCTTATCGCTCAATGCCCACAATATTTTTCTCAGCAACTGGCTATTGCAACTTGACATTCCCAGTCTATTGTAGATCTCCAACTTTGTTCTCTTGTTCAGGAGGAGTGCTAGGAGCACTATCATTCACATATATGAAGGAATTGTAGTCTTTAGGTTCTATCTTGTATTCAAATTCATTATTTTTTGTATATTCATCAACTTTCACATTTGCACTTTCCACAACTTTGTTAGTGTTAGAGTTCAAACACGTATAAGCTTTGCTCTTAGTGAAATATCCTAGGAATATGCCTTCATCACTTTTAGCATCAAGTTTTTCATTTCTATTATCTTTTAGTATATAGAATTTGCTTCCAAAAACATTGAAATATTTAAGATTTGGTGCATATCCATACCATAATTCAAAAGGTGTATTATTTGTACCTTTCTTGACTTGCACTATGTTTAGAGTATAGACAGTTATACTTACAACTTCTCTCTAATATTTTTGAGACACAATTTTTCTCCATCATCAACATTCTAGCACAATCCATGATTGATCTATTTTTTTTTCACCTATCCCCATTTTGAGGAAGGGTCCTAGGTATTGACATCTATATTTTTATTTCTCTGTCATTGAAGAATATGTTGAAATCATTGGAAATGAATTCACCACCTCTGTTAGATCTCAAGCACTTCAAATTCTTCACTATCTCCTTTTCAATTTTGGCCAAATACCACTTTAATAACTAAAAAGCATCATATTTATCTTTAAGAAATATCACAGTCATCATTCTAGAGTAGTCATCAACAAATAGAATGGAATATTTGTCTCCACAATAACTTTAAACACCAATAGGTCCACATAAGTTAGTATGAACCAATGCCAAAATATCATCAAATGAATATGATTTTCTCTGGAAACTAGACTTTGTCATTTTTCCCAATTGAAATTATTTACACATGGTATTATCAGGCTTTGTTAGTTTTGGCAAACATCTTACTCTTTTTATTTTACTAATGCTAACCAAATTGTCAAAATTTACATGACATGACCTCTTGTGCCATAACCAAATATGTTTGTCTTGTGTAAACAAACATGTCTCATCAGATAAATCTAGATAGAACAAACTACCTCTTGTTTTATCACCACTTCTAATCAATTTACCATCAATGTCAAATATTTTGGCCTTTCTATGATAGAATTCAACTCTGTAACCTAATATTTTTAACTGTGAAATACTCAAGTTATAATTAAGTCCTTCAACCTAACAAACATTGCCACATTTGATCTTATTATCAATTGTATCGATCATTTACCTTTCATAAGACATGGAACATCATTACCAAATTTAACATAGCTACCCTTGTATGGTCTAACATTCTCAAATTTACTTCTATCCTCAATCATGTGATTTGAACAACCACTATCAATTATCCATCTATCACTTTTATTCACATAAGAGATTAAGGCAATTTTCTCATCTTTATAAGAATATTCTTTCATAAAAACACAGACTACTTCTTCATCATTACTTTTAGATTTAATATTTGTTTATTCTTCATCAATATAACTAGATTTATTACCTTTATCTCTATAGTCCTTGTTCTTCTTATTGTCTCAATCATCTCTTCTTCCTTTGTACTTGTTTTTCGTCCTTTCATCCTTGTCTTCTCTATTAGGACACCTTGTATCAATATGACCAACTTTTTTGCATAAAAAATATATTATGGGAAGTTTACCTTTGTATTTTCCTTTGCCTCTTCCAAGTCTTCTAGCCATTAGTGCCTCAAATTCATCAAGTTCATCATCAGAGGTATCACTATCACTTTTTGCATGTTTTCTTTTTCCTTTCCTGCTAAGAACCAGTTGTGACTTAAAACAATATTCAATAGTAGAAGGAGTGTAATTATAAAAATTAGAAATATCAAAAGTAATAAACCTACCAATTACACCTTCCAGAGTTGGGTCATTACCTAGTGTACATCTTAGTTCTTGTATTGCAAAAATCCTAATAGCATAGATAAGAAGTAGATTTCTCAATACCTTGTTGATTATTGTTTCATCGTCAATCTTTCCATTGGCACGTAAAATAGCATTAACAATCTCTTTGATTCTTGCACAATACTAAACTATGTTCTCACCTAGACTCAAAATCAACTTACAGAGAAAACTGAGAGTCAGGTACTAAATCAGTTTTAACAGACTTAAATTAGGGTAAATCTTTTAATTGAGTAATCTTAATAGTTATTTTTAAATCTCCTAATAGAGCCCTTTTTTAAAAAAAGTGTTAAATCCTCTAACAAGATGAGACCTAATAGTCTCTTAAGATTTGAACAAGATAGACCCCTCATAGGGTTGATCATATTTTATGGTCAAACATTGTAACCTTAATTGGTTAACTTTATTACTGTAGTAGTGAAGATTTTTGGGTATCATCCCCACCCCACCTTGGAGAGTTTTTGGGTAACAATAACTATGTTATGTGTTACTTTAGTGCATGTGATTGATCAGACTTATATGTTACAACATATTTACATTACTAGTTTTGCATGCACATGTTATTGATAGATGTGGATAAATCTATTAAAAGTTAGAAAGTTTTTTAGATTCTGATTCACCCCCCCCCTGCTCAGTATCTAATTTATCATGTTTACTCCTCCATTATTCAACAATTGGTATTAGAGCCTAGTTCTTTGAAAGAAGCTTAAAGGCTTGGAGATGGAGGCTTTCAAATTGGGCAAGACTATTGACAATGAGGTGATTGATATTCAACTCACACTATAGAAATTTGAGAAGGAAAGACAAGATCTAAAAGATTCCCTAAAAAGGAGAAACAAGATTGTCATCTAGATAAAGAAATTTTCTTGTCAAGAAGTTGAATTTGAAGGATTATTTGAACCAATCAATCCCAATGAAAAAGAATCTACTGATCTACTTGACAAGAACAAACTACTAAATGAAGAAGTGAGAGCACTGAAAATAGAACATGAAATCCAATCAGTAAGACTATGTGAAGTGACTAAACAAAGAAAGAAAGATGAATAAGATAGGACTATGGCTGAAGAAGACAAAAGGGTAATGGCTACCAGAATGGGAGAAAGGATATTAGATGTACAAAAGCTCACTAATACTCAAATAGACATGATGAACCAACTAATTCTTGAAAATTAGGAATTGAATCATAAGGATGTGGAAATTTCAAATCTCCAATCACAAAATGACATACTGAAGAATGAACTAAAAAATGAGAAGGAATCTATGGAGAGGTTCAAAAAACCAAAGGAAGCAATGAAGTACTTTGAAGAACTTGTGAAGTCTTCAAGTTGTTCAAATGGGTTAGGACATTCATGCACTAAGAAAGGAGAATCATCAAGGAATGGAGAAATGATAAATACAAAGTCAAAGGATAAACCAACATGCTATCACTATGGAAAACTTGGTCATACTACAACCATTTGTAGAAGAAAACATGGTATAAAAAATTCTAAAACTAAGTTTACTGGTTACCATTTTTATTAGAAGAAACAAGGATGTTAGATATGAGAGTGTAGGTCAAGATTGAGGAATACACTAGCTACACCTAAATTTTAAGGATACTACTACAACTATCAGAAATATGGGCATAGAGCATATGAATGTAGATCATAGACAAAACCCTACTAGATAAATCAAAGAAAGAATTATGCACCTAATAATGCATGTTCCAAATGTCACAAGTTTGGACATCAAAATAAGAATTTCAGGACTCAAGTGCATTTAGAAAATTAGAAAAAGGAAAAAGGCAAAGGCAAAGTGGATATTGAGGAAATTAGGAATGAAATGAACTAGAAATGGAAAAGGAGAGAAAAAGATGGAAATAGTGGAGCTAAAAGAGTTGAGGTCACCGATGGAGAAGGTGATCATGTAATCTCAAACTTAGCAAGAAAGGTATGTATGGACCTATTTACATAATTGATATATCACACATTAGTTCCTCACATAAAATGTGCCAAAAGTTCACATCTGCATATACAAGATGCATAAGAACAAATTTTTGAAAGGTTACCAAGAGTAAGGAAATTGTTTATGTTGACCAAGCATTTCAACATGGACCAAGCATTTCAAGAATGATAGAGACTGAGTGACATGGAAGAGACCAAGCTATAGACCTGGTTGAAAGGCATCAATATCAACCAAGACAACTAGCTTCTGTTCATCTAGGTATGTAACATTAATGGAGACCCTAATTGATCAAGAAGAAGGTATATAACTAATTTCAAATATATTATTTCATACTTTGCATTCAAATTTTTGAGAGCACAAATTGATTTAATGATTTTAGCAATTGGAAAATATTTCTAGGGTGAATTGATCAAGAAGCTTGAACAAGTGGAGAATTTGAACTGTGTTGAGTATCAAGTGAAGAAATAACTTCAAACCCTATCTATGATCATGGCAACTTCATCAATCACTAGAATGAGCCAAGAGTCATTATGATCCATGATGTCAAAAGCTATTATATGTGCAAAATTGGAGAAGTGGGAGATTATGAAATCAAGGAGGCTTATGAGAAGTTGTGTAATGAAGGAATCTAAAAGGTCAAATTTCAAATTGTTGAGAAGAAATGGTTAACTCATGTCCTAGAGTTCCCAAGAAATTTCAAGATCGAGTGGATTAAAGTTATTTTGAGAAAAGTTCATGACATGAAGTATTGGCTATAGAATAGACCAATGGAGATCACAAAGAAAATGATACATAGGGTTATAGGTTATCCAACCCTAGACAAGAAGAAGACCATGCGATGTTTAATCCATGAAGAAGTTGAGCCTAACACTAGAGCCAAGTGGAATGGATGTGGTTTTCCCATTACAAGCATCTAATCCACTAATTGATTTTTTAGTGAAAGTCATTGCTCACAAATTCTATCAATTGAGAAGATTGAATAGCATGCCTTGTATGGTTGTGGATCAAGCTTGGAAGATTGTGATGAAAGATCATGAGTATGATCTTGCTAAGCTATAGAAGTTACAACTTGTAGAGAAACTGTCATCAATAAGAAAAGTGAAGAATTTAATGTGTAAGTTTGTATCCCTAATTAATTGTATTTTCTTTTATATCTAGAAGTACTTTCTTGGTATTGGTAATTTTGTATGGGAGAAAGACAAACCAATGACAAAGAAAATCAATGAGTATATTACTAAATTAGGAGAAAATTTTGAAAATGTAATGGATGCTTATCTTGATGAATTTAAGCAAAGGATGAAAAGAAGAATGAGGAATTGTAAATAATTGGTCACAAGATACTATAGTGACATATGCTTTCATGTTGATACAGACAACGCTTTTGTACTAGCAGTTAAGTTGAGGAAGTCTTAGTTACAAAGTTTCGAATATGAGATAGAAAGTGATGTTGTAAATGAAAATATTAAGGCACTACTAAAAGAGGAGATAGATGTTAGGGTTGAACCTTTTGGTAGATATGAGGAAGCCAAAGCAAGGATAATTGTAAATATCAAGACAGATTCAAAAGAGAAGAAAAGGAAGAAAATGATTGAAGACCTAGAAGCCAAGTCGGGCACCTTAGGCAAGGGAAAGGAAACATTACAAATGAAACAAGGTCTTGGAGAAGATGAAGAAAAAGATAGTGGTGATGAGGAAGAAGAAGAAGAAGGTGACAAGGGTAAAGCCCTAGTTTTTTTCATGCCATTAAGCAAGAAGTCTCAAGGAATATAGAAGATGGCAGTGACACCTCCACCACCAAACAAGCCAAGGACTAGGGTAGCTGCTAGTTCTGAGCTATCTATGAAGAAAAAGGTAGTAGGGACTACTGAGCCTAATGCTTGGGGAACCTAAATAAAAAAAATTGGTCAGGGGACCACCTATTAGGAAGATAAAGACTATTGATGAGGTATGTGAAACCTTGAGAAGGTCTATAGGATTATCTAGCTTTAGATATGTCAAATATGACACACTAGATAACAATGATAGAAATAAAATTGAGGAGGCTATGGTAGAAAAGATTTGAAATCAAAAACTAGCTCCTAGTGCAATAGAGAAGAAGATACCCAAATATCTTTATGATATACTATAGAGAAGATGGCAGTAGGCTAAAGTAGCAGAGAAATAAATAAGTACTGACATATTAGTCAAAGTTATGCCTAATCTATCACAAGATTATGAGACACATTTTTGGAATCGCATAGGAGCAGATTTGTTCCTAAATATAGAATGTTTTTTATCTTACAAAATAAAGAGGAAGTTGTACAATAGCATAGTAAGTTTCTATGGAAGATCACTTTTGGGCTAACTATAAATAAGGTAGCGATTATAAACATTGATGATGAATATAGTAGTGGAGAGAGCTCAAGTGTGCCAATTCTACAAGGTAACATGTCTCCTATACATATGGAAACCCCTGACACTCTAGAAGCCAAGAAATCAAGGCTCATAAACACAAAGGTAGATGGTGAAGACAGAGAAACAAATGTAAATGATAATATTGTCTCAGCACCTCATATTGAGGAAGACAAAGAATCAAATAAAGTTGAATCAAGTGTGACTATTGTTGTCTCAAGGATAGATTTACAAACATGAATGAGTGGTGACACCCCCTCACCAACTCCAAAAGCAATGTCAAGTAGCAACACTCCTTCACCTAGTTGAAAGAGGAAAGCAATAAAAGATGTTTTATCATATATTGATGTTAGTTTTCATGAAATCATTGAGATACCACAATTGGATTTGGAAAATCTCACGTTGGAGCAAACTATTTTGCTACAATAAATTTTGATGAAGAAGAGACAAGAAGAGATCAAAAGAGAGCACAAGCAGAAACAACTACTACACAATGTAAAGCATATTTTTGTTGATGCTTTTGACATTAAATTTTTTGAAGAAGAAGCATCAATCATAAACCAACTTGTAAATATAGTTGAACAAATGAATGATGGAGATATGGAGTCAAATGATAAGTTAATGGATTAGCCAGCCAAAAGATTTGAAACCAAGGTTGTGGACAAAGTTTCCATAACTATCATTGACTAGAAAGTGTGATTATAAGTGAAATCACAAGTTATGATTGAATTGATTTAGAAGGTACAAAATTTGAACACAATTTTGTTAGATGTGCCAAGATTTACTCACAATATTTAGGCACAAATAAATTCATTTCAAGCTGAGATGAAGAGATCTAACAGTATTATTTTAGAGTTAGCAGGATCAAGCATTGATCATTGCAATAATCTATTGAATGCTTAAGGCACATTGGTCGAGCTTCATGTAGTTGACAACAATATGAGATTCAAATTGATCTCTATTCAGGTGATGATGATACCTCATTTGGAGGTCATGTAGAGAGAACTAAAAACAACATAGGATCTTATCATACAAGATCACAATTTATTAGTGGTTGATAGTTCAATTAATTTGGCTACAAGACTTCACTTGCAGAATCACATTTTGGAGGAAGCAAGAATCACTTGGGATCATGCGTTGTCCATGATTACCATATTTCACAAGGAATTTTTTGAAACATATGGATTACTTCCACCCATTCACCCCCAACAACAGTGACATATAGTGTTCAAAAACAAGGGGGAATGAGATTTGTGTAGAAGAAAAGAGATGTGAACATTTGCAAAGAGAATTAAAGAGAGATAGAGTAATGTGATGTGAACAAGATGCAAAAGAAAGGTAAAATAAGAAGTAAAAATGTGTCATTTATAGATTTGAATAAAGGTGAAATGGTTCTATTATTCATTTTTGTATTATTTTTTGCATTTTTCATAAGTCATATGACTTGGGGGGGGAGCTTGTTAATCAAATTGCATTGTATAGATGTAAATATGCCAAAGTGATATTAATATGACAAAGTGTTTTTTCTACTAATGTCAAAGGGGGTAATTGTTGGTATCTCTAACCATTGTTGTCTATTTGTCTCAACAACTTAGTCATTTACAAGGCACAGTTAGATGGTCATCACTGTGATCGAGCTACTCTATATAGGTTGAGTCATATATATAAGTATGTACCTAGTTCTATAGGAGCCAAGTTTTTGGGTCACAGAGTATTTTTGTATATGAGTTGAGGTCATCAAAAACCAAGAAAGTCATTAGGGACTGAGAAAGTTTTGAGAAAATACATGTGTTGAGTTACTTGGTATGTACTAAGCACAATGAAGGCTAAGCAATAGCAATGTCGAGCATCAAGAAATAGTAAAGGTTGAGCTACATAGAGTTTTAGGAAAAATGGTTATTAGGTTGACTTGGAAGAAATATTTAAGTTTTGAATAGGTTATTATAGAACATTTAATAGTGACAAAGGTTGTTATAGAACATTTACACATTGTGGATCATTGATCCCTATGTTGTGCATTCGACGATCGAGATGAAGAGGACAAACATGGAAACATATAGAAAACTCTTTATGAAAATATTTATATAGAGATGATCTTAACCTATATTATATAGTAGTAGAGAAGGAAATGAAAAGAGTTTATGTATGAACATCAAGCTATTGACAGAAAAGGATTGAGATCAGTTTAGAAGTCATTGAAGGGTTCTATTATTATCTAACAGATTGAGTGAACTAGTCATTATAGTGAAGTGAAAGGGAAAGACAAGCATATCAGATTAGAGGAGAGGATTAGTTAGCAAGGAGACTTAAAATTAGCTTACAAGGAAAATTGAGAGTTAGGTACTGAATCAATTTTAATAGACTTGAATTAGGGTAAAGTCTTAGTAGATCTTTGAAAATATCCTAATAGATTCCTTACATTGTTGTAAGTATTAAATCCTCTAAAAAGGTGAGGCCTAATTGTCTCTTAAGCTTTTAATATGGTAGACTTCTCACAAGGTAGATCAAATTTTATGGTCAAACATTGTAACCATAACTAGTTAATTTTATTGCTGTAGTAGTGAAGATTTGTGGGTGTCATCCCCCCCCACCCCCAGTTTTACCTTCACCTTGGAGGGTTTCTAGGTAACAAATATTGTGTTATGTATTCTACTTTAATGAATGTGATTGATCAAACTTATTTCTTACATCAGGTTTACATTACTAGTTTTGCATGTACAAGTTATTGATAGATGTAGATGAATCTCTAAAAAGTTAAAAAGTGTTTTAGATTATTATTCACCCCCCTCTCTATGTCTAGTTTATCTTATTTACTCCTCCATTAATCAACAATCTCACACACTAAAAGTTCTCCATTGTACCTCCTTAAATAGGTTATTCTAATCTTTTTCTGCTTAAACATCACCGTAGGTCTTAGGGTTTATGTTTAGATTCATCACATACAATGAATCTAATTGTCATCTTGTTTATCCTCTTCTTTTCTAGAAACTTCTCTTGGAATCCATTCATTAGGTCATTTACCTAATTCTCTCTTGGAATTAAATGATCCAACTCATCAATCCTTATCTTCAACACACTTTCCATATTCCAAGAAATCAACTTAGTCAGCTGGAAGTTATGATTTTTCATAAACTATTAAAATATTATTCCTCAACCAACACTGTGTTCTGACACTGGGTCTTCACTAGATTACTTGGTCACTACTAAATTTCTTGGTTGGCACATACACTATCACTTAGTTGATATTGATGATGCTCAGTCAACACTAATTTTTCTCAGTTTGTTCTGGTACTTGGTCGACACTAGCATCATTCGACACGTACTTAAAATTATTTAATCTTCTACTTTGTTGCCTAGTCAAGTCTATGCATTTGAACTATCTATGATCACACTTTCAAGACTTGAGCATTATTGTCTTCTCCTTTACCAACATGATTTAAACAATCACTTTATCTCATCAAAGTCCAACTAATCAAGTGTCCATTTATAGTTTCCTCTTGATAACTCAATCTTTCCTCTAGACACTTTTGTTGTAAATGAATTCTCTATTGAAAAGAGATTGTTTTGAAGTAAAGAACCTATAATAGAACAATCATTATTTTGTTAATGATGTCAAACCTACTACCTACTAGTGAGATGATTGTTTTTGGTTTTGAAAGCAATCATTTAGTTGATTGATGAAGAGGATTTGAAAAGAGGAGATAACAAAAGCACATAGAGAAAGGTTGAGTTATCAAGGTATATTAAAGAAGTACTAAGACCAAGTAAGACATTGATACTATAGTGTATTATTTATCTACTTAAAGTCTGAAATGAAAGATTACTCAAGTTAAGACTAGAAGAGGATCAAGTAAGAAAAGTGTCTACTAAGCCTTCTCGAGTAATCAGTGCAAGTTGAGCAAAAATCAATAGAACCTGAGTGAAAATCGAGAGGTGTTGAGAAAATAAGGAAAATTGTGCAAGCCGAGTGAATGTTAGTATATGTCAAGTTAAGTTTAGTTGGTGCCAAGTATCAGTAAACTTTAGTATTTATCAAGTGAACTAGTAGTGGCCAAGTGACAGAACAATATAGATGTCAAGTGACAACATGTTGATGGCATGTGATAGTAAAAGTGTTAAATCAAAGATTTGATGAATCTAAGCTGACTACTTTGATTTCTTGAATTATGTGAAGTATGTGGAAGATAAATATGATGAGTTGGTGGCATAGAATTTAAGGTAAACTATTTAGAGGTGAATTCAAGGAAGATTGAAGAAGAAGTTTCTAGAGGAACCAAATGAAAAAGTGGGTAGATTCATTGAATCCTACCTAATCCTACCTAACTCTAAAATGGACAATTGTGGTTAAGCAGAAAAATATACAAATTCTCTATTTATAGAGATAGTTAGTCAGAAGCAAAGGTTGTAATGTGTGAGAACCTAAGGAAGACAAAGAGTCTAGGGTATTGCTTCATCTAGTGACAGAACAAAGGTGACTATAGTTGGCATACAAATCAAGAAGGCTAAAGAGTATGAATGCTTGAAGGGTGAACAAGCTATCAGAGCTTAAAAGTATTAATGCCAAGCAAAATGGAGGACTAAAAGAGATCTGTAATCTACAATTGATTTTTAAGTTTTTATCAGATCAAGTCCTACTGTTACTTTCTAATAATGGTACCAGTGTGGATAAAATCCTTTAGATTAAGGTTGACCTAATAGTCATTTGTAAAACCTTTATTGGGTGAAATTATAATGGAATGGTCTAAAGTCCTCTAACAAGGCTCACTCCTAAAAGGGTGATTGAAATCCTTTAACTAGGTCACATTTAATAATGTGTATTGTAAACATTAACATTGTCAGCCTTTCATAGGGAATCACTTTAGAAGAGTGAGAATTGGTAGCATGTTACTGGTGGTTTTTCCCAAATTGGGTTTCCACATTAAATCCTTGTGTCAAATTGTGTGAATTTTTTAATGGTGTTTCATGGTTATATTTCAGCAAAGTTATTTTGACCTAGGACAATAACCTACAAAGTTTAAGTATTGTATGATCTAATGGATACATGCATGTTAAGGTTTTGTGGATATGGATCTAATAAGCATTGAAAATTTTTGTTTGTACATATGGACCTTGGATAACTAATTTACCCCCACACCATTTATTCTAAAGAATTCTAACAATTGGTATCAGAGCCATAGTGTTTGAGAGGATCAATTTGAAAGTACTGAGAGAAAAAGATCATAGATGTCTAAAAGAGAGGTACCCAAGCTTAACAAGGATAACTTTCCTGCATGGCAATTTTTGATGAAGCTACACCTAGGAGGTCTTGGAGACCATGCACAATCTACCATCACCACTGATTATGTTGATCCTGTTGGAGCCCTAACCACTGATAATCTAAAAAAGAAGAAAGAACACAATCAAACAATGTTGGAGATTGTCTCGGCCCTAAGTTACTCCAAGGTCGATGACATCAAGGATTGTGACATTGCAAAGTAGATGTGGGATTCCTTACACATAATTAATGGAGGAGATACAAATGTTTTAAGAGCCAAATCTAAAAGTCTCAAAGGTAAGTTTGATGACATGAGAATGCAAGAAGGTGAGAAAATTATTCAATATTTCTCTAAAATAAAAAATGTTGTTAATGCTATTAGAGGATCTAATGGTATAATTGATGATGAGACTGTAATTAAAAAAATACTAAGAACACTACTGCCTATCTATGCTATTAGATTTTCTACCGTACAAGAACTAAGATGTATGCCTGGGGGTGAACCCACAATAGTGGGTTACACTTTTTTGGAGGAAAAAATTCCTCCAAACAAGCGCGGGTCCGAAAAATTACCTGTATAGTTTCGATAGAAGCTCTTTTCCAAAGTTTCGATCGAAACTAATTACTTTTGATAGAAAGTAACTGTCGTTCGAAACTAACCGCGCCGAATAGTTTCGATCGAAACTTGGAACGCGGGTTGTCTCACGGTTTTAAAGTTTTGATCAAAACTATGAAACCCGCTAGCATAAATAGTGGTGCAGTCGGATTCTCTCCTCGTTATTTCAATCGAAAGTTGGAGAGAGACTGGCATCCGCTTTATCGACCGTTTGAAAAAGGTATGAAACATTTGTTTTTTCCTTTTTTCTATTGTTTTAGTTAAAATTTATATATTTTTTCGTATATTTTATTTTACTATTCATGCTTAAGCCTGTAATGTTATTATGAATCTCTAAATGCACAAATAAGGTTTTTTTAAAGATAATTTTCATCTATATTAGATCTAAGTATATAATATTGTCTTTTAATTTAAAGTTTATTTAAAAATTTATTATTTTAGATGTTTTGAAATGTATTTAATTTATGTATTTATTACAATGTTGAATGATTAGATTAGATGTAAATTTATTGTTTAAGTTACATGTAATTTTACAAATAAATATAATTTTGACTTAGAACCATATAACCTTGACCTAGAAACATATAACCTTGACCTAAAACCATATAACCTTGACCTAAATTCATTATTTAAACTATAATCATTACCTAACCATATAGTTATGTACAATAAAACCCTAAAAATATATACCTAAGTACTTAATCACATAACAACTCGCCAAGGGATCAAAACAAAAAACTTCTAATACTATTTAAAATGATTTTACTTAAATTGTATTGTACTTTGTTTCATGGATTGAAAATGGATGATGTAAACTATTTTATAAATGTATATTCTTTCAGCCTTTCATACCCTGTGACATGTACAGTGGATGATTGTGCTTTCCGAATTAATTTGCCAAGTGGCATTCGGAACAAATGTATATAAATTATTTAAATGGATTGAACTAAAGTCTAGTTAATATTATTTCATGTGGATGTGTTATTTATTTTACTTTTAGTACTTATAATTATTTTAAAATGAAATGTAAATGTGCTCATTAAGGAATTTGCAATCTCTTATGTTTTTTATAATTGTAAATTATTGTATGTATGTTATTGTTTGCTTAGTAAAACTTTTGATTAGTTCTTTGGATCCCTTGGCTAGGCCTCATTTAGAATTAACTATAATGTCAGTTTGTAAATTGAATTTAAAAATAATCTAAGTATATAATTAACTATATTATAATTCAATCACATGTCTTAACTTGGGTCCAGATCCTAAATTAAATACATATATAAGAATGTTAGAGATTAATTTGCATCTAGGTAAGAATATAACATACATATACATACATAAGAATGTATATAACTTAGAATGTGTATGACCTAAAGAATACATGTTACAACCTTTAATTAATAAAAGTTAATTATAAGAACATAACTTGATTAAATAATATACAAGTTACATAAAAAAATGTACATCATATAATCTAATGTTCATGTAAAGATTAAATATATTTAACTTAAATTTTAAGTCTTAAGTTCCTTAATGCTAAATAGTAGTCCTAAATTGTACTAAACTTGGTCATAATCCTAATTGCAAAACCCTTTAATCATAAATTATAACCCCTAATCTTAGATGCACACTTGAAACCATAAAACTTTTCTAAATCTCAATTTGAACCATAGAGGTCTAAATAATAAACCCCAACATTAAATAGTAAATCATATTAATACTTGATCCTAACTTTAATTATATAAATTTATTTAAACTATGTGTTAAAACCATAATCAAAATTTTTATCGCTAATACAAATCCTAACCCTCAGAATCATACTTCTAGTTCAACATGATGTAAACCCATACCCTAACCCTCTAACCATACTTCTAGCAATGATCATGTACAAACCTATAACCTATAATCATAAATGTTAAACCATGACCCTAAATTATACTAAACCCTAGAATCAAGATGTATGTAAACTAAGATCCTAAAATTTGTTAAATTTAAATGCTAAACTCTAATTTTAAAAGCTAGCTAGATATAAACTAATTTAATTACTAAACCATTATTCTAACCCTAATCATAAATTATAATGGTAAGTTCCCTTATACTAGATGATAAACCCCAACCCTTATCCTAAATTATAAGCCCTAATCATAATCCTAGATCCATAAATTTAAACCCTAATGTACAAAACATAACCCTAAAAATAATACTAATACCAATGTCAAACCATATCCTAACCCTATAAATAGTACTAATAGAAATGTAAACCCAATGTACCCTAACCCTAGAATCATAACTATAACCCTAAATCCTAAATGCTAACTTGCCTACTTTACTAACCCTAATTGATCTAGACTATAATTTCTACTCAGGTACTTGGGACCTCCGACCACATGATCCTAACCCTTTAATCGTGGTCTCAATCCTAAATCATAGCCCTAACCATAATTCTAACTCTAACCCTAAACCTAAAACTAAAATTTAATTATCCAAACCCTAACCCTAACCTCAAGATCTTAAAATTTAATTTCTAAACCCTTATATTATAAATGATAATTTACGGGCTAAATCATAAGATTATATATATATATATATATATATATATATATATATATATATATATATAATCCATGCATATCATATCAAAAGAATCATATAGAAATGTCATTTATGACATGTCCATCATATCAAAATATCAAAAAATGAGTGATATCATAATTTAGCATTATATCTTAATATTTAACACTAAAATAAACTAACCCCTAGGTCAACCTTAAACCAAATTGAATATATCAAACTAGATTGAAAGGTAACCCTGGCCCTTAACTAATTAATATTATACTTATAAACCAAATTGAATTAAACCATGATCATAAACAGGTAATTATATATCCCAAGTTAATAGTAGAAACCTTGAATTTAACCTTAAATCCTTTCCCCAACCATTAACAAAATTGAACCGTTACCCTAAGATTGAATTGAAATGTTAATTCAATTTATTAACTCTTGTCCTAATTGAAACCTAAGCATGTAAACCTAATCAAATAGTACAAACCAAATTGAACCCTAATCCTAAAACTAATTAAACATTGATATCAAGGTCTCAAAATGATACATCAATGTTATATATATGTACACAAATAGATCTATATATGCATATGTGTCATGATATATATATTTGCACATATCATGTGCACATGTATATATATATGCACATGTATGCATGTATATATACACATGTGCATGATAGATCTATATGTGCAAATATACATATCATGTACATGTATATGCACATATATCTATATATACATATATATGCACATATTTAAACTTCGTGGACCTAAATTACATCTGACAAGTTTATGTGCACACATATGTCTAAAACCTTTGAACATTCAATCTAACTTAGATAGATATATAACTTGCACACATGTAGTTCTTAAAAGGTCCCTGAGTTACAAACATTATATATATAACAACATATGTGTTTTAAAATTTAGTTTTCTTTTAAGGCATATGTTCATTTAAGTTTTAGGACTTTTATATATATGTAGACATGTACGTGCATGTTTAATTTTATTAAAACAATTTAGATACAAGTTTTTTAATTTTGTCGAATTGTACATACATATATGTTAATATAAATTTCAACTTGATTAAATTTCATACATTTTAATTTTAATTTTCAGGTTTACACATTATACACGCACCTACATACATTGACATGGCTGATCAACAGCCTTCTATCCCCCCCAAGCAGCCTGTCCCCCTCGAGCAGCCTATACCCGGGCTCGAGCAGCCTATCCCGGGCCCTGAGCAACAGCTTATACCCGGGCCCGAGTAGCATATCCCAGGCCTTGAGTAGCAACCTATCCCCCCTGAGCAGCATCATGTCCCCCGTGATCAGCTACCTATCCCACCTCAGGAGCTCTATGATCATACTAACAAGGAGATTCATAGACTCTAGGAATCCCTGACTAATGGCACATGGTCCAGTGTTTATAGTGGTACATGCCAGACTATCTTACGTAGCCTGACATTTATTCGAGATGAGATTCATGGTGCTGTCCCATATTCTGCACATACTATAAAGGCTATCCTTGACAGTAAGAGACGAGAGGTCTCCTCTGGTCTTTCACTCCAGGAGGTGCAGGGCTTGGTGCCCAAAGATGTCGTGAAGAGGGAATGTTTCCCTCATTATCTTTCACAAAAGTATGTGAAGGGGTATTCTCCCCTTAAGTGTACAGATCCACAGATGGCTGCATTGATATACCCACGCTTCCTTGCTACCCATGGTCGTTATCCAAATAATGACCAAATTCCACTCTATTTTGCCTGACAGCTTTATGCAGAGGTTCGCTTACGTAGGGCGGTGAACTACATAGATTTACCAGGACATTTAGGATAGGGGCATGGTAGATTGGCTGATAGGCAGCCAGGTCATCCCCCACTGGCACATAGATTGATTGTCGGAGAGAGGGCACCTGCTATTTCCCCTGTGTTAGGTCCATCAGCTGATGAGGCCATGCGTAGCACTCAGTTACGTGGGGTCCTTCAGGGAGTTGGAGAGATTACAACAGCTGTCAGATCTATTTCGAGTGATGAGGTTGGTCAGTATTTGATGTCTCGTCGACATTCCAGATCATCATCCTATGCTTCATCTTCAGGAGACTTGTACAGTGCAGCAGACATCCCTTCAGTGGCTAGCTTAGAGGGTCTCACTGGAGTGTTGGCACAAGATACTATGATTGGTTTGGATGAGGATTTATTAGATACATATAGATTTGTATTAGAGCATCTTGGCATACCCATATTAGATGTTCGAGGTCGTGTCCATGGTAGTACTAGGACACATCCTCAGCCATATTCCTCTCATCGATCAGGTAGCGGTCATGGTGGTAGTGCACATGATGATCCATCTACTGACCACTCTTTTGCTCCACAGAGACATATACATACCATAGACCCTTCAACCAGTGTTACAGTGCAGGCTCAGAGTTCAGATGTGGGCCTTGATGGTGTTGATTTGAGCTTGTCGACCACAGGGTGGATGGACTTGTTGACACATGATGATTCTACTTCTATGCCATCTCATGTACATAGTCCACTTGGCTCGTCATTATTAGGCATTGTGCCAGTCACCAGCCATGGGGCCCGCGCAGATGCAGAGATTGAGCTTAATGCAACGCAATGAAATTTGGATGCATTAGTGGACACGATCAATGCTAGGGAGTCCGAGTATTATCAGATGCCACCATCTACATAGGTAAAAAAAATTTAAAGTTCATGTTAAAATTTCAATCATTTCAAACTAATTTAATTTAGACATGTGCATGTGTGCACATGTACATGTATATCATGCATGTAGATTCAAATGTAATCATGTAGAGAAATTTTAATTTGATGTGTTGCCCGTGCACGTGTACAATGTAGGGGGACATGCCTATTTTTACTCCATCTTTGATGCTAGATCATGTACATCGTCGAGACTCATTGGATGATGTCAGTAGTGGACAGGTAATGTTTATTTATGTTTTGATTAAATACATGTACATGTATTTCAATATCACTTTCTCTTGATTAAATGTATGTATGTATTGATATCACTTTCTCTTGAATTTATATATAGGGGTTAGCACATCCTAGTGAGCACCTTGATACTAATCAGTCTTTAGAGCGCGTTGTGAGGAGGCGTGGTGATGATAGTCCTGCATGTGATGATCTATAGTTTTTTTTATCTAGATGATTTCTTGTAGACTTTCATCCAGAGAGACATTCATATATGTTAGATAGACACTTTATATACACACATGATGCATGTTATATTTATATTTGATTTGATATAGATGTACCTGGATTTACATGTCTACATGTGTGCACGCTATATTTATATTTGATATTATCTTCTGATAGATCTCTAGATAGATACATGTTTTTGTTATTTGTTCTCGAGATGATTGATACATGTTGCATTATGTTGTGGAATCTAATGTACATACTAGATCTAGATCTAGTATATTATAAATTGTTTCTATCTAAGATATGTAAGTAATTTATTTAGATATGTACGTGCATGTTTAATATATTGATTAAATTTAGATATATATATATATATATAGTTCATGTAATTTAAATGTTTGGTAATATATTGAACATGTATTAAATGTTAAAGTATCAGGTAATTAGTTGTACATAATTCCTAACTCGAGTAAATCTATAGAACTCATCCCTTTTATTTGTACACATATCCTAGAATTTTATCCCCTTAAGCCCAATGTTGTAAAATTCAAGTCCAACTTAAAACATGTACATGTTCAAAATTTAGTTTAAACAAATTGTAATTTGAACTTGAAAGCTCACATGTCAAGTAATTAGTTAAATCGAAAGCTCACATGTCCTAAAATTGAAAGCACATGTCCTAATTAGTTAAATTGAAAGTGTACATGTGTTCTAAAATTGACAAGTTAAATGAAATAGAAAGTTCAATATAATAGAAAGTTAAATGAATTCTTGCATTGAGTTAAAAATGAAAGATTAAACGTTCAATTTAGAAAATTAGTTATTGGACACCAAATTTCAAATTGTTCTTGAGTTACATTTCAAATTTTAATCATAGTGAAATTTTAATTCAAGTGCACACATGTATCCTAGGATTTTATCCCCTTAAGCCCAATGTTCTAATTCAAGTCCAACTTAAAACATGTACATGTTCAAAATTTAGTTTAAAAAATTGCAAATTGAACTTGAAAGCTCACATGTCCTAAAATTGAAAGCTCACATGTCAGGTAATTAGTTAAATTGAAAGCTCACATGTCCTGAAATTGAAAGCACATGTCCTAATTAGTTAAATTGAAAGCGTACATGTGTCCAAAAATTGACAAGTTAAGTGAAATAGAAAGTTCAATATAATTAATTTTACAAACTCCTAATTTCATCCTCTTAAGACAAGTGGTGTTCGAATTTCTTTCCCTCAAGGTGCACATGTCAGGTAATTAGTGTACACACATGTACATATAAGTTCATAATTTCTATAATTAGTTACTTTAGAAAATTCAAAATGAAAGAGTAAAAGTTCAATTTAGAAAATTAGTTATTCCACGAAATTTCAAATTGATCAAATGATTGTTCAACCAAATTTCAAATAGTTTGAACCAAATTTCAAATTGTTCTTGAGTTACATTTCAAATTAGGAGTTGTTTCTATCTCATATCAAGTGGATCAACTCATTCTTGGATAACATTTAATATTTTCTCATGATCATCAATATGGAGCCTCCACTTACGTATTCTAGGTCCTTTGACTAGATGAAGAGTTAGACCAGTGGCAATAACATGGTTACTATATTGATATACCTTATTGTTAGGTTGATAATCGGTGAAATGAATCCCACTTTTAAGTACTTTTATTTGCTTCAAATATGTTCCTTGTACAACAACAGAACCTGCACATGTACACATTTAAAAAATACATCAATCTTGAATTTAAGTCAAAGAATTTGAATTCATTAAAAATATAGATACTTGACATACATATATACATAATTCAACTATATACTAACCTGTGGGAAAAATAATTTCATCACTTATTTCAGTCTTTGTTAGCTTCTCTCTTTCCATGGTGCAACGTAATAAATAATAGCTAGCACCTTCTACATTTTTCGATTCTGCTATGATTGCAAAAACATTTCCTACACAAACTTATATATGTCAAAATTTTGGATACACGTTATTTACATAAGTACATATATATAATAAAAATTAACCAAAATTATGAAAAATGTATACATGTACATGATCCAGGTATATATATAGTTCATACATACCAACTCTGATCAATCCTGAAATATGGTTATAATCACTAGAAATCAATGGAATATCATCATAGTTTTCGTCCTCAAACTCATTCGTATTAATAACATCTAGTGGCACCAAAGTCCATTCACCCACATATCCATGTTCTTGATTAATGCAACCACCATAGTCTTCATCAATACAATTAGGACAAAAACATGAGTATTCTCTTGTATACAATGACCACACATTACTATTTGTACTCATGACTAAATGCAAAGATCATGTCTTCTCTACCCTCTTGCATGCATGCATTGATCTTCTATCAACACCTGAATGTGTACACAAGGTCCATAATTTAGTTAGAGATCATCTAAGGTAACATATTAAATATAAATTTAAGATTCAATTTAAAAATATGAACAAATTAATTTATATATACCTGATACCTCCCAAAACACTCTAAATGGTATGACTCGATCCACTTCTGATGATGTGTTATCTATATTTGTTGGCACCGAAAAATGTGTTTTGCACCACTCAACCACATCATGAGCATTATTAATGTGATATCCTTTATAGTCCATTTGATACTTTCTTAAAGCACGTTTGATACAAGCTCCTGCACCATCATGCTCACCCTTTCCATGTCCACTCTCAAAAAAACTCCAAATGTGTGGTATATTAAGGTATTGATGATATCTACATAATGCATAAAATGGTCTAGCTGATTTAAATTGTGCTGCACATCCATCTGACCATACCAAATATTTTTCTATTTTAATGTTTTTGTTTTTCAAATATTCAAAAAATGTCTTAAAACAATGTTCCACAAAATGTGTGTCATGTTCTTTGTCATCACTAATATAAAAGTGATACTCTTTTTTAATGACTCGTGCTTGATTTGTACTTTCCACACCATCCAGATCAATTTGTGCATGTCGATAAGACACTTGAACCATAATAGTAACCTGCTCTGTATAGTAGTATTTTGCTTGAAGTTGTTTTTGAGATATGAAAGAGTAATTCTCTGCAAAGTCAACAACAAATAGAATTGTTCCAAGTGGGAAAGTTTCTCTTAGTGTTTGAAATTGTTCTGCTTGCCACTTAGCAAAAAATGCATGGCGTATATATGGTTGAATCAATATACAAAAATTTGACATAAATTCTCCAGCCGATATCTCATCCTCTACATATTCTAACCTTGTTGATTCTTTTCCAGCTTTTGTTTCTGACTTTATGTACTTATATTTCTTACATTTTACCATCCTTGTCGTATTAGTATCTTCTTCTCTCAAAGGAAATTTAGTCAAGTTACCACATGTTTCACAAGTTCCTCTTATGCAATCTATTTCATGGACACAATCATTTGGTTTGTCACATAAGATTGATGTTATGAATTGACTCGGTCATTTAGGAAAATTATTTTGAGAATTTTCACCACTTTCTTCTATCATCTTTCGAAACCCTTCATAGTACAGATCAAATTCAACATGATATCGACAACAACATGTTTCAAAAGATTTATTTATCTTCACAAAATAGGGCTTCAATCTTTCAAACATTGTTTGTCCAATCTTTATGTTAGGATTTAAATTACAAAATGATAGATACAATTCATGTGGAGTGACATCCAACCAATGTTTTGCGTGTTGAATATATTCCTTAGGCCCAATCCTCTGCTTGATGATATCTCTTCTATTTGGTGAAGGACGAGTATTATCAATCCAAAATTGAATAACTAAGTTCTTAATTGTTTCCCCAATCATGTCAGATCGAGGAGCTCTACACATTAGTGCCCAATTGCCTAAACTGACACTGAACTCTAAATTTTTAAGAAAATGTTCACTTTCAAATGCAAATTCATGTTTAACGGTTAGGAATTTGAAGATGAAGTAAACTAGAGTCTTTTAGGAGTTTGTGTCTAGATTCTAAATCTATTTTTTTTTTTTGAAAAAATAATTATTTTATTGAATTATTTTTTCTCCTATGAAAATTGGTATGATATCAAAAACCTGATTTTTAAAGAGTGACACTGTTTTTGACACACATAACTTTTTTTCTACAATAGATATCAATGTGATTCTTTTGAACTTAGTTTGTTAACATCCATACCTAAACCGTAGAGTTGGTCTTATATCTTTATCATTAGTATTTCATATTTTATTGTAGTTTAAAGTTGGCATAACACTAATATAGACATACGTGGCTTTTGACACATGTAACTTATTATATATTTACCCAATTTTTAAAAAGTAAAATTTGATTGAAAGGTGACTCAAATACGGAGACCGTACTTATTTTTCAAAAAATTTATTTTTATATTTACTATTTTTCCATGAGCATTGAATATCTTAGTTTATTTTTTACAATAAACCTATATTTAATTCATGTTAAAAAATATATACCTAAAAAATTTTAAAAGCACAAAATTCATAGTCATTAGAAAGCTAGTTCAGAGTACTTCAATCATGTACAATTTCATGTCTTTAGTGCTCCATTTGAACCTAGTAATTCAGCTCCGAAGAAAGGAAATCATTGAAAAAACTTCAAACTATTCATGGGGGCTTCTAACTAGCTAGTTTCGATAGAAACTTAGTTTCTATCGAAATTATTTTACAAACTTTCGATAGAAACAAAATTTCTTAGTTTCTATCAAAACTATTGACAGCTTAACCACGCGGTTAGCAAACCGCTTTCCTAGTTCCAATCGAAACTATCCACCTAGTTTCGATCGAAACTAGGAAAGTGGGTTAACCCCTTAGAAGCAGACCATAGGGGTGTTTTTCTAGTCGGCTCCTTAGAATTTTTCCCTAGTCGGCTAATAAAGAGGTTTTTAAAAAAAAAAAAATTGTATATAAATATGAGTTTCATTTTTTACAATTTGCATTTATGTGAAATCAAGTTATTGGCTTTTGAATTAGGTAGAAAGAAATATTTGACAAACTTCAACCTACATGGGCAATAAAGATAAAAGAGCAAGTAAATATGCACGAAGAAGAACTAAGGAACAAGAAGATGAAAATCGTCAAAAAATGCTAGCAAGATACTATCTTAGATCAGGTACACATGCACAATCTTTTTTCCAATGTATTTAATTAGTTTATTTAGTTAGGATTAGGGTTTAAATCCAATTAGGAATATCATATTTATCTTAAATTAGCATTACTAGATTAACTTAATATTAAGAGTTTATTTGAAATTATGTTCATATTTAGGCCATTAGGGTTTATCCAATTATGTCCATATTAGTCCTTAGGGTGAATATTACATTATGAATAAATTTAAATTATGAATTTATTTAGCATGGGAATTACCTTGTTTATTCAATTATGTTAATAATTTATAGTCCATTAAGGTTTATTAGATTATGATTAAAATTAAATAAATAAATTTATTTAGGACGTAGTCAACCAGGACAACCTATCGACATTGGAGAAGGTTCATCCCAAGTTCAAACAGGTACATGTGCATCTCTTGCAAGTATATAATATAGATCTTTCTAGAATTCTAGGTCTCTATCAAACTTTATATCTTTAATTTTAAAATTTAGTGAGCGATATTTCCCCTTATAAACTTACTTGATTTTATTTGTTATATCGTGCACGTGCAATTCTAGTAGATGATGAAAATGTTGGACATGAGGAAATTGAAGATGAAGCAATGGATATTGAAGAAGGACCATCTGAAGGTTAGATAATTTAATCAAGTACATAATATTTCACTCTTGAGTTAAACATGTATATATGTATACATATATGTCCCCTAAAGAGATTGTATCTTAAGACTTTGTTTCATTTTTTCTTGTGCAGCCCAAGATCAAACAACAAATGAGAATGTTAATTTAGCTCAAAGATTGAAGAGAAAAATTAATCATAGAAACATAGATCATTTAATTGAAATGGATGTGGAAACATTGAGAGAATATGCTAATCAACCTACACATACTACGAAGAGGAAATTGAATAAAAAGTCTAAAGACATAATTGCACAATTTGAGAATCTATCAACAGTGGAGAAAACTCAACTATTATCAATTTCACTTCTCAAAGATGAATTAAAAGAGCCACTGAGACTATTGGGTATAGATACAAGTATAAAAAAGATGAGGACTTCTAAACTAGAAAAAGATATTGTTGAAAGTGTTAAGGAAGGGTTACATTCCATTGGGAAAAAAACTAGATCTGCAGATAAATCCATTTCACGAAGAGTGATACTAACATCTATTTTAAATAAGAAAACATCCCAAAATAGACAGATCTCTTCATTATCATCTCATTTCGGGGATAGTCGGAAGACAGTACTACATTATCTGAAAAGGAGAAACAATTTGAATGATAGTACAATTACAATCTTTAGTGTTGCATCCCAGTTGTCACATGCTATCTCTAGAGATTTGATTTGAATATCTAACTCAATAGCAAGGTTAAATAGTCCTTCAATAGTAGAAAGATGGGGATCTTTCTTTATCAATATTTCTACAAAGACTAATTCCTTATGCAACACCTCCATATGAGGGGTCAACATGGAATGGATGTTGATCAGTGTAGCCCAAATATTGGAATCTTGAACTTGTAAAGCTGCTAATTAACCTTGTGTTGACAAAGAATTTCTAAAATGGGACTACCTTTGACCAGGAAACTATTTTAGGATGTTACCTATTTTCTTCAAATCTTCCTCTAGGTGGCCAATGTGTCTCTACACTTCTTGTGTGAACAAAGGTACATCACACAATTTGGTGTAAAGAGAGAAAATATTCTCCAACATCTTCTTTACACCATCCATTATGATTTCTAACTCAACTTGACTTAGTACAATAGCACTAGATATCCTTTCATTTACCTTGGTTTGAAATTTCTACTCAGACCATTCTAGTAATTTGACATTTGTGTCAAGGTCTTCATCATTTATCTTCTCCATAATGTTTTCCAACTGCTTAATGATTGGTTGTTGTTCATTAGGTGTAGGTAGGTTGAATGCATCAAGAAATATGTCCTTGATTTCATGTAGTGCTTGTTTCTGCCTATGCTCCCTTCTAAGCGGTTCTTGGTGTTTCTTTATGAATAAAGCATCATGCAATATGCTCATTTGTTTTATAGTGAGTAATGAAAGATCAAACTTTGGGAGTTTAATCACCTCATCTAGGTTGATATCACCATAAGATGTAACCTCATCAACCTTAAATGTATTAGGACTAGGCCTTGATGTCTACAAAGGTGTAGCTTCTACACTCAGCCTATGAAGTGCTTAACTAGGAATAGGAGTAGTAGTATCTGATAGGGTAACTGATGTCTGAATTGCTATTTGTTCCTTTGGTTTCATATTCAAGACTTACTCTTTAGTCCTATCCTTCTCTTTTCCTGTTAGTATTGTTTCACCTTGTTCTTGTGTTGTAGGTCCAAGACTAGCTTCCTGACTTGTTTGGATTGGTGTCCCATCTTTCTCAACTATTGTAGCTTCTTGTACTGAAACATTTTGCACCAATGTGCTAACATGTAAAGTCACAGTCTCCTTCCTTTGATATACTACAATAGACATTATAGGCTGCATTTTTGTAGATGGGGGGAGCAATGGATAATTCTTGAGTTTTCTCCCTTGCAGATGCCAATTCTACCTTCTCAATCTCATCCACACTCACCAATACACGATGAGTGCATAGTTTTTCCTTGGTACTGGAGTCAATCAATATCTTCTTCATATCCTCCTTTGTTAAGGGATTGATGTTCTAAGTGTTGTTGTCAGAGACATCCTTTATCTTATTATTTCTACTTGTTGAGCTAATTTGTCTACATGAGGGGGACTAACACTCAGCATATGTACCTCTGGTACATTTTGATCTTGTTGTTGCTCTTCCTCAGTTGTAGCCTCTATACCTACACCTTTCATAGTGCCTTCCTCATGTCCTTCTCTTATAGATTCATCTTTTGTTATCTCAAGTACCTCTTGTTCAACTTTGTCTTCACCTACCTCCTTAGGTGCTTGTTCAATAGCTTTTTGTGTTGTTTGCCCATAGATAGCTTTCCATATATGTGTGCTCTACTAGACAACCTCTTCAATATTATTCTGTACAATATCAAAGGCTCGGTATTTTGTAGAAAATCTCTCCTTATACTTATTAATGGCCTTTTTCATTGTAGACTTATCCAAGTCTAGCATTACGCTTGCTAGAGTAGTCTCTTTGATATTCCTTTAAGTTGTGAGATTGTATTGCCACCTTTTCTCAACTATGTCATATAGACTTTTGGGCAAAGAGTTGGCAAGCTCAATTGGAGTGGTCTTAAAATTTGTCATCATTGCATACACAAATTCTTCTACTTTATTCATTTCTATCTTCCCAAGTTTATCAAACTCAACATGTGTGAACCCTGATAAATCAAATTGTTTTTTATATTATCACACAAGTTATCCAAATTAGATGATGGACTGTGACTTACCAATTTGAATTGGTTGTTTTTATCTAACTCGGTCCTCTCCTCATCTTATTCATTTAGAGCTATATATATATATATATATATTTTCCTTTGCTTTTTCTCAGGTTCATCTTCCTTGGTAGTTGTGCTAGCTCTCTTTCCTTTTGGCTTCTCAATTTCTTGATTTTTCTTAGTAGAAACTTTATACTAGCCTTGGTGACAGGAACTATAGGCTTTTGTTGTAAAGGTTTCACAAATTTATTTGTTTTTCTTGTTGCTAGTTTCTTTTCTTTGCTCTTTTTCTTTTCTATAGCAATAGGTGCTTCATTGCCTTCTTGTCCTTGACCCTATGTGAGAGAAAGTGGTGCTTGGGTAGGTGTATCTTCTTCATCATCTTCATTATCCTCTTCTTCTTCATCTCCTTCTGTCTCTTAACCAAATTGTTCCTTGAGCTTCTCCACAATTTTGTTCTTCTTCATTATCATAGAAGTTGTCTTCAAGTTTATTGTGATTTTAGACTTGGTTACATCATAGTTTCTAAATGTAGTAGCCTTCTTATCTACTTCCTCTGCCAGTAAAGCAGTGATGGCTACAAATTCCTCGTCCAAATTAATTTCATAAGGCAATGGCCTGAGCCATCTAACCCTTTGAATAGTAGCTTGAACATAAGTGAAATCAACATCAACTAGAAAAAAAACATCATTAAAAAATTTCTCTACTAGTGACACTGGTATTCTTAGTCTTTGTTTCATTGACTTCTTAAAGTCTTCAAAATAACTTGTCATTATAGTCTCAAAATTATCTCCAAGTTTCTCTATGTATTCTCCAACCTTCACTGCAACAAATATGTTGGTCTTCCAAGAAAATTTTCCAAATGAGGGAAAAGTGTTCTACACATATAAAAATATACAAATAAGTATTGAACCAAATTTGCATTGTATACTTTTTGTCTTTCTTATGGCTCCCAAGTTTTTTGATAACTTCTGGAGTTGTAACTTGGAAACGTTATTAGAATGGTCTATCTTTACTATCTTATAGCCTAAATCCATAGCTATACATGGTACATTATTCAATCTGCTAGATTGAAAGAACTTATTTTCAATAACTCTTACTACAAATGCAATTAGGGGATCAGTGATTGTGTCTATGGTCATCCCTCTCTTGTTCCATAGTGCCCCTGTATTCTTCTCAATTACCTCTTTTGTGTCACTCCTCATAGTCTTTGGCTTGTCTAGGGTAGGATACCTTGTTACTCTATGAATAATCCTCTTTGTGATCTTGATAGGGTCATCTTCTAACCATAAAGAGTTGTGATGTATTCTACTAAGAATTATCTTAATCCATTTTGTCTTGAATACATTAGGAAAATCTAGGGCACAAGTTAACCCTTTTCTCTCTACAATTCTATTTTCCTCTTTTAGCACTCTATTTTCACACAATTCTCCATACAAATCTCTGATTTCCATGTCTTCTATAATCCCTAACTTACAAGTGTAGCAACACCTTACATCTTGTATCATTAAAACTTGTGGTGGTATCATAGATAATGCACCAGATGGGTCTCCTTTGTATGCAATATCAAGAATTTCCCATAACTGTGGTTATTTAATCTCATTACTAATCAACTACATATTTAAAACTTATTTTTCTTCCCCAACCATAGCAGCAAAAGAGCTAGACACCATTAAAACTATCTAGGGTTTGCATAAATTCAGATAGTGTAGCTCGACACACAATAAATACCTTAAAAAATCTGATGTTTGGTGGTTAGTAGTAGTTGAATCTAGTTTACAAATGCTTGAATCAATTTCTCCAAAACATCTTATGCTCTTTTTGCTCTCTTTAGTCTTGAATTATTGCAAATGAGTAAAAAATTGACCATATAGCCCATAAAACTTCACAATAAATGCTTAGTACTTACATAACTATAAGCTCGACTCCAATAGTAATTTTGACTCACTTGGCTTCCATGCAATTTCTACCATGCTTGGCAACCACAATGAACTTGGCCAATACTATCACCTTCGATAGTTTGGCATCAACTAAATCTTTACATGATAGCAATAGAGAAACTTTTCATGCTCAGTAGCAACGTGAAAACTTATAGATTTCTTCTAGGTTCTAACCAATACCTTGCAGCTTACTTCATGCATATATGATCTTTTCATAATCAAATCCTTGAAACTGATGTATAATTTAATTTTGAAATATTAGTCCCACTCATACCTCTTGATTTCCTAGTTGGCGGTAGTGTGATCACCTGATCCATTAGATGAAGTGATCCCATTTGAAATTGATGTGCTACAATCTTCCATTTTCTTCTATGTCTTGTTCATCTCCACTTTGACATTCTCAACATCAACATTCCCTTTGCCTTTGTTGAATTCACTGTTAGGTGCCTTTGACCTTGTTGGACAATTTCTACTAATGTGACCAATCTTCAAATAGCTAAAACATGTAGTTTGACTCAACCATCTATTGTAATCGCTTCTAAAGTGTTTTCTTGTACAATTCTCAAAAATATATACATACTCTTGAAAATAGTCACAACTATACCTTGTATTGTAATCCCAATTATAAGAGTTATCAGTATGGTTTACCTTGGCTTGCTTTTTTGATGACCAGTAAGGCTTTGATCTACACTCATATGCTCTATGTCCATACTTCTTATAGTTGTAGTAGTAACCTTGAAATATTTGTGTGCTTGTAGTCTTGGTCTTGAATTGATGTGCTTGATGTCCTTGCTTGTTACACTTGTGACAGTTACCCATGAATTTCTTCTTAGGGTTTTGACTTGCATTGTTGCTCCTACAAATATTTGATGTATGACCTAATTTTCCACAGTTATGAAATGTAGGTTTGTAGTTTTTACCTTTGTTTCTTCTTTGTTCACCACTCTTAGATGATTCTCATTCCTCATTACTAGTGTATCCCAATCTAGTAGTATCATCATTTAATCTAGGAGATCTCATTAACTTCTCAAAGTACTTGATGGCTTCACTAGGTTTGTTGAAACTTTTAGCAAACTCCTTTTCTCATTTAAGATCATTCCTTAGTTGTTCATTTTGTAACTTCAAGGTTGTGATCTCAATGTCCCTACCATTCAATTCACGATTGGCAATCATTATTTGATTCATTGCATCTAGTTGCATGCTAGCAATCCTTTCTAACTCTGATGGCTTCTCTTCTAGTCTATTGGTCAATATCCTTTTTTTATCTTCAATCATGACTTTGTCTTCCTCAACTTTCTTTTTCTACTTGGTCACCTCACATAGCAATACTGATTGGACTTTTTACTCTATTTCAAGATTTCTAACCTCTTCAGTTAGGGCATCATTCTTTTTCATCATATCTGCAACTGCTACATCATATTCACTTGAGTATCTATCTGCAAACAATTTCGTAGTGTCTACCTCTTTGTAATGTTTTTCATTCTCTTCAATAGCTATCTCTTACCTTCTCTTTAATAAGTGCTTCAGCTCATTTCTTACTTTATTCAACTAATGTAGTGCAAGTTGTATTTCAATCATCTAATTCTTAATGACTTTTCCCAACTTGTAGACTTCCATCCTTAAGATCTTTCCTCAAAGTTGCAAAGCTTTCCTTTCCAAAGAGCAAGGCTCTGGTACCAATTGTTGAAAATATAATAGGGAAAGTAAACTCTAAGAGGAGGGGAGGGGGTGAATTAGTGCTTCAAAACTTTAACCATTAAAACATTAAACACACATCCATCTCACAATTTCATGTAAACTAAAATACCAAATTAAGCATATTCATCCATAGCATGAAATCAAATAAACATTCAACACATATATGACAAGATATTTGGTTACCCAAAAACTCTCCAATGAGAATGTAAAAGTAGGGTGGGGGTGACACCCAAAAATCTTCACTACTGCAATTATAAAGTGTATCTAATGAAGGTTAAAATGTTTGATCATAAACTATGATCTACCTTGTGAAAGGTTTGCCCTGTTAAAGGCTTACAAGATTGTTAGATCTTACCCTATCAAAGGATTTCAACACCCTGTTAGAAGTGTGCCTAATTAAAGGACTTAAACTTACAATGAAGTAAACACCCTATTAAAGAATTTACAATAGCCTATTAGGACTACTCTATTAAGATATTTAATTGATTTGCCTATTAAAATGTCTTAGAAATGATCCTAGGTTTGCACTCTCCTACTAGATAACAGATAACCTCTTTGCATCTATCTTTGATCCTCTCTAATTAAATGTATCAATTTTTTCCTCTAACTTCCTTCCTCGATTCTCCTCTAATTGATTCTACAATACTAGTGTAGTGACACCCATGAAAGAATTAATTTTCCATCATTATGCATTAATATTATGCACAAATGTAATCATGAAATATGATATGGGTGAAGAACTCCAAAAGGGTTAATATCTTATCATTTAGGTACAAGTTTAAATCAATGGATAATGAAGCAATAAAACCAATGTAAAAGATGTAACCGAACTAGGGAAGAAATGGTTTGTAACCGTTAAGATAGTCTTTAAAAGACATCTCGTGATGTAAATAGAAAAGAGGAGAATTGATAAGTGTGAAAAGAGAAAAGGTTTGAAGAAGAGAGTGAATTGAGAAAATAAATTCTCATGGCTCTCTGGCGGTAACCAGAGAGCCATACTTTGTAATCTGTCATTAGCATATAATGGTGTGTGTTTTTTGGTTTTAATAATGTTTCAGTCTTCTCTTTATTGATCTTTTGTACTCTGAAGCATTTAGTTACAGTTCATTGGTTCATTGATAGGAAGAATGTTATAACAGTTTGATTCGGGTTCCAAGTTAAGGACAGTCAATTTCATATTACCATTATTTTATTGTCATTATTGTGATTTCTCCACATCAGATTGGTATCAAAGCTCAGAAGATTCTAAGCATGTAGATGGAAGGTGATCTACACCAAGTAGTATTGTGGTTCTTTTGGATTCTTGGTATGAAGTTTGTGGTTGTAGATTGGTGCCGGTTCACTCAGCTGCAGGGGGTGGACACCAAAGGCCATAGGAGATGGTCCTGTGTGTTGCCAATAGACTAGGAAGAGAGGCATGATGGACTCCCAGGTGAGGAATAGAGATTGTGATGTAGCATGGAGGTGTGGACTGAGGAATGGGAAGCACCATGGAGGTGACCAGCATAACTCAATAGATGGGAGTTGGTTGATAGTGAAAAAGGAATCAACGGAGGCATCGATGCAGTGATCCAAGTGACAAGGCACATTTTTGTCTTCCACCTAATTTCCATGGGACATGGAAACATTTGAATTTTTGTAGTATGGTGTAGTGATACCCACGAAAGAATTAATTTGCCATCATTATGCATTAATATTATACACAAATATAAGCATGAAATTGTTGGTTACAATTTTTCAAATTGTGTGTTGTCTTTGATGTCACACAAATGTCATATCAATCATTAGATAGTGCCTACTGAATTCAAAAAGTCAGAAAAGCAAAGGACAACGTCTACCAAGCTCAGAAGGTCAGCAAGGCAATAGACAGTGTCTACCAAGCCCAAAAGGTTAGTAAAGATAGCTTGCAGTGGTTATCGAGCCTTCAAAGTAATCAAAGAAATTTAGTTCTTACCAAGATCACTCAGTAATAGAAGAAAAAATGACAAGAGTAGTTCTTACCGAGATCACTCGGTAATTGGAGAAAATATGATAGAAATAGTTCTTACCGAGTTCACTCGGTCATCAAAGGTAATTTGGTAAAAGTAGTTCTTATCAAGTAAACTCGATAGCGAAAGGATTTTAAGATATTGTAATGTTAACCGAGTCAAGAAGGTTAACTCTGCAAATTCCTAGAAGCAGTATTTACCGAGCAAAGTCGGCCAGTAAAGGACATTTATTTGTTTAGGAATAATATCTGTAGCTGACTGATGAATGGTTTATTGGTAAATGAAACATGTAAATGAGCCGACTTGACAATCTGAATGGTATATGTAAGAGGTCAAGTTTGCCAATTCAAAGAGATAAATGATGAGGAGAAATGAGAAGTTAATTTGATATGAAGACTGATTATTGTGGAAGTAGATTTGAAGGATGATTAGAGATCATTAAGAAGCAACAGAGCCATATTTGATCAAGGAGGATCTAATGATGCTGAACAGAGACCTGTATCCAGCAAATTCAATTGCATCTTGTTCAGGTCAATTCATTGTTGCTTTCTAACCATTGTAGCAGTGATTTCAAATCTCTTAACTGAGTTGGTTTAACATCCATTTTGTAAATCCTCTAACAAGGTGACAGTTTCATTGATTTGTTCTAAAGACCTCTAGCAAGGCCACTCCTAGCACGGTGATTAAATCCTCTAACAGGGTCACACCTAATAGTGTGTATTGTGACCTTTAACAGGGTTGGCTCCTAACAGGGTTCACTTCAAAAGAGTAAAAAATTGGTGACTAGTTACTTGGTGGTTTTTCCCATATTGGGTTTCCACGTTAAATTTGGTTTCTCTTGTGTTCACTTTATTTTAAGTTACATGCATGAATGCTTAAAAGGAAAGTAATAGTTTAATTTACCGAGTTACAGTAGTTGTTTATTGAGTAAAAGCAGTAACTAGATCATTAAGACATCTAAGGGATTAATAGATTAATTTTTGTGAGTAACTAATTCACCGCTCCCCCACCCCCTCTCAGTTACTCTATCTTTAATTCCAACAAAAATATGATATGGATGAAGGAATCCAAAAGGGTTAATATCTTATCATTTAGGTACTGATAACCCTCAGAAACCCTATCACATGCCAAGTTTAAATCAATCAGTAATGAAGCAATAAAACTAGTGTAAAAGATGTAATCAAACTAGGCAAGAAACAATCTATAACCATTAAGATAGTCTTTAAAAGACATCTCATGATGTAAACAGAAAAGAGGAAAATCGATAAGTGTGAAAAAGAGAAAAGGTTTGAAGAAGAGAGTGAATTGAGAAAATAAATTTTCATGGCTCTCTGGTAGCAGCTAGAGAGCCATAATTTGTAATATGTCATTAGCTGGTGTATGTTTTTTGGTTTTAATAATGTTTCAGTCTTCTCTTTATCGATCTTTTGTACTCTGAAGCATTCGATATAGTTCATTGGTTCATTGATAGGAAGAATGTTATAACAGTTTGATTTGGGTTCCAAGTTAAGGATAGTCAGTTTCATATTACCATTATTTTATTGTCATTACTATGATTGCTCCACATTAGATAATTTTCTCTATCACAATTCACTCACAACTCCTTAACCACCATGAATGTTCTATCTACTCATGCAAACTTCTCTTTTCACACATGCATTCTCTCATACAATCTTTTAGGGTTTATCCTCCCTAAGAAGACATAGGTGACTTAGTTAGGTATGAATCAACAATTGTGATTCATCTATTTTGCCACTTAATCTACCCTTTAACTGATTGGTTGCATGTACAGCATAGGGATCCTCAATATAGATTCATTCTTATCATCTAGAATCATAAAACAATCCTTAAGTCAGCTCAAAAATGGTTTACATAGAATTTTGTGCCATTACAAAAAACTATGTCCAAAATTATTTTACTCAGCACTTGAAGTCTCTAATGCTTGGCATCTACTATATCTTCAATGTTGTAACTCGGCATCCATTGATCACTCGGCATCTAAATAACTCACCATCAACTATTTTCTTAGCACTTGAGTGACTTGGAACTTACTACTTACTTGAAACATACTATATATCCCGCTCAGCATACACTATCTGACATCTTATGCTTGGCATACATTACTTGTTTGGCATGAACTAAGTTTTTTCCAATAAATGACTTTAGTGTATTGCCACTCATAGATCAAAACCAATCTGATATTAACAAAGTCAAGATTAGTTAGCAATGGGTATGCATAAGAAGAATGAATTGACTATAGAAAAACATTTACCCTAGTTGCAAGATTGGAAGGAGTAAGAACTTTACTTGCTTACTCTGCATATAAAGGTTTCAATGTTTATCAAATAGATGTGAAGTTATCATTTCTAAATGGTATATTAGAAGAAGAGGTTTATATAGAATAGCCTGAAGGATTTGTTGATCCAAACAACAAGAATATGGTATGTAGGCTACACAGAGCTTTATATGGTTTAATGCAAGCCCCAAGAGCATGGTATCAAAGGATTCATAATTATTTTCTAAAGATTATTTTAAGAAGACTGATGATAACAACAATCTATACTTGAAGATAGAAGGAGGTAAAGGTATTTTACTAGGTGAAATATTTGTTGATGATATCATATTTGGAGGTCAAAATGCATTATGTAAGTCATTTGCAAATGAAATGAAGAAAGAATTTGAGATGTCTATGTTTGGAGACATCAATTTATTTGTTGGTTTGCAAGTATATTAGATGAAATATGGTATATACATCACTCAGTCTAAATATGTGAAGGAAATATTGATTTATTTTTTATTGGAGGATTCAAAACCAGTTATCACACCTATGATAACATAACATAAAATTTCAAAGAATGATGACTCTACTAATGTGAATCAAACATTGTATAGGTCTATGATTGGTAAGTTATAATATTTAGTACATAGAAGTCCTGACATTGTATTAGTTTTCAGGATTGTTGCAAGATTTTCTACAAATCCTAGGGAGAATCATTTGATGGTTGTGAAGAGAATTATGAGATATTAGAAAGGAACAGAAGACTTTGGTCTACACTACAAGAAAAATGACAAATTTGAGTTAAGAGCCTATACAAATGTTGATTGGGATGGAAACATTGATGACATAAAGAGCACAAGTGGTGGAGCATTTTTCTTAGTAAAGAGATTGGTCACCTGAACCAGTGAGAAAAAATAATTGTTTATCTCAATCTACTATTGAATTTGAATATGTAGTTGCTACAATAAATTGTACAAATGTGGTATGGATCAAATTGTTACTCAAAGGTATGAAGGAGGAAATCATTGAACCTGTGGTACTTTATTGTGATAATACAAGTGCTATAAATATATCAAAGAACCCTATGATGAACACAAAGACTAAATACATTACAATCAAGTATCATTACTTGAGGGAGTTGTTCAAGACAAAGATGTGAGGATGGAATATGTGAATACAAAAGAATAGATAGCTGATATATTCACAAAATATTTACCTAAGAATGCACATAAATATCTTAGAGGTAAACTAGGGGTGATACCCCTATCCAAAGCTACTTAAGAAGCATGAGTAGTGTCTTGCGTCAATTGAGTTGAATGTTGTATCTTACAACTTGATGTAGTGGATCTCACTTTAGGAGCTACCTAAAGTAATGAAGGAGCTAAATTAGAAGACTTATAGTCACATGTAAATTGATAGAGGGAGAACTTGAATTTATTATATTTGCATACAAAGATGACAAGTCTTTGGCATTGTTGTTAAAGAAGGAGATATAAGAAAGAGGGAGATAAGTACTTGAATATCAGAAAGAGCGAGAGATACTCCAAAGAGGGAGATAGAGAAAGAGAAAATAATCTATAGAGGGAGATATAAGAGAGATACATTGAAGGAGACTGAAAAATCCTACATTACCCTATAGAGAAAAAGGACATATATTGATAGAGGGATAAATTTCAAAGATATTATTTTCTTTTTGGTATTGGTTTTCCATCAATGCCAAAGAGGGAGATTATTTAAAAGAGATTTTTTTGAAGTGAAGAACCTATAATGGAACAATCATTATTTTGTCAATGATGTCAAACTTGCTACCTATTGTTGAGACAATTGTTTTTTGGTTTGAAAGCTATCATTTAGTTGATTGATGAAGAGGATTTGAAAAGAGGAGATAATAAAAGCACCTGAAGAAAGGTTGAGTTATTTGGTATATAAAAGAAGCACTAAGACCAAGTAAGACATTGATACTATAATGTATTTTTTATCTACTCCAATTCTAAAATGAAAGATTACTCAAGTTAACACTAGAATAAGATCAAGTAAGAAAAGTGTCTACCAAGCCTTGCCAAGCAGTTAATGCAAGCCAAGTAGAAATTAGTTGAAGCTGAGTGAAAATCAAGAGGTTCTGAGCAAAGAAGGAAAATAGGGCAAGCCAAGTGAATGTTAGTATATGTTGAGTAAAGTTTAGTTGGTGCCAAGCATTAGTAAACTTTTGTATTTTTTGAGTGACCTAGTGTTGGTTAAGTGAATGAATAGTATAGATGTCAAGTGATAACATGTTGATGCCAAGTCACAATAAAAGTCTTAAATCAAAGATCTAATGAATTTGAGCCAACTAATTTGATTTCCTAAATTATGCGAAGCATGTGGAAGATAACTATGGTGAGTTGGTGGCACAAAATTCAAGGTAAACCATTTTGAGATTAATTCAGGGAAGATTGAAGAGGAAGTTTCTAGAGAAATCAAATGGAAATGTGGGTAGATTCATTGAGTTCTACCTAATCCTACCTAACCCTAAAATGGATGATTGTGGTTAAGCAAAAAAAGATCTAAATTCTCTATTTATAGAGATAGCTGGTCAGAAGAAAAGGTTGTCATGTGCGAGAACCTAAGGAAGACAAAGAGTCTAGGGTATTGCTTCACCTAGTGACCAAATAGAGGTGACTGCAGTTAGCATACAAAGTAAGAAGGCTGAAGACTATGAATGCCTAAAGGATGAACAAGCTATCAGAGTTGAAATTTTTGAATGCCAAGTGGAATGGAGGATTGAGATAGAGATCTATAATCTGCAATTGAGTTTTAAGTTTTTATTAGATCAAGTCCTACTGTTACTTTCTAATAATTGTACCAATGTGGCTAAAATTCTTTGGATTAAGGTTGACCTAACAATCATTTTTAAATCTTTTAAATGGGTGACATTCTAATGGAATGGTCTAAAGTCCTCTAACAAGGCTCACTCAAAGCAATGTGATTGAAATCCTTTAACCAGGTCACATTTAATAGTGTGTATTGTAACCTTTAACAAGGTTGGCCTTTCACAAGACATCACTTCAGAAGAGTGAGAATTAGTAGCATGTTACTGGTGTTTTTTCACAAATTGGGTTTCTATGTAAAATCCTTGTGTCAAATTGTGTGAATGTTCTTATGGTGTTTCATGTTTACATTTTTGCAAAGTTATTTTGACCTAAGACAATGACCTACAAAGTTTAAGTAATATATGATCTAATGGATGCATGCATGTTAAGGTTTTATGGATATGGGTCTACTAAGCATTAAAAAGAATTATTTGTACATCTAGACCTAGGATAACTAATTCACCCCCTTCTAGGTTATTCTAAAGAGTTCCAACATTCTCAAATCCTCTTCATCAATCAAATAGATATGACATTAATGACAACATAACAATTGTTCCAATTATAGTTTCCAACACTATGTTGATAAGAAGTGCAAGTACAAGTGGAGACTATTCTAGTAGCAGCGAAACAAAAGATGAAGAAGACAAGAAGATTGAAGGACTTGTTATGCTTATGAACTAACTTTTTGATAAGGGACATTAGTTGTAGTTCATAGAGAAGACTTGTATAATCAAGGATAAGAATGGCACATTGATTGGTACTAGTAGAAGAACAAAAGGTAATGTATTTTAGCTAGATCCTACTAAAATGACATGTTTAGTTGCTAAGGTGGATGACAATTGGTTATGGCATAAGATATTTTTTCATATAAACTTTGATAACATTGTAAAGGTTGGTACTACGTTTGGAGTTAGAAACTTGCCTAAGATTGTGAAGCCTACTAACATGATGTGCAAAGAATGTGTGTTGGCAAAATAGAAGAAAATTTCTTTTCTGAAAAAATAGTTTACTACATCAGTGAATTTGGCAATTGTTCATACAAATTTGAGTGGTCCTACAAAGATTCAAGCACTTAATGGTGAAAGGTATTTTATGATTCTTCTTGATGATTTCACTAGAATGATGTGGGTTACATTTCTTAGAGAAAAATCACAATCTTTTGAGAAATTTAAGATATTTAAGAGTAGACTTGAGAATGAATCTTGTTTGAAAATTAAATTCTGATATTTGATAAAGGATGAGGATTTATTCAAAATAAGTTTAACAAATTTGTAAAGATAATGGTATAAAGAGACAACTTTCATCCCCTAAGGTGCTTGACTAGAATGGGATACAAGAAAACATAAACAGATCTATAACTAAAGAAACAAGAGCAATAATGTTTGAAAGAAATGTATCACATATCTTTTAGAGAGAAACAATAAGTATAGTTGTTTATACTATGAATAGAGTGCAGATCATACAAGACATTAGTAAGACCCCCTATGAAATTTGATTTGGACATGCACCTGCTATGAAGTACTTTAGAATCTTTGAAAGTAAATGTTATATTAAGAGAGATGATGATATTGAAAATCTTGATGCTAGAAGTGATGGAGGAATATTTCTTGGATATTCATTTTTAAAAAAAGCATATAGATATTTTAATCAAAGATCAAAAACTATTATTGAGATTTGCAATGTGAGAGCTGATGAAAAGTTTAGAATTCAAGAAAGGATACATGATTATTGTTATCTCTAAAAGTTGTGCCTTGATTGAATCCTATAATTTAGTCACTTCAAGTAACATGGAAACACTCCTGAGGTAGTGGGTGTACCAAAGATAGGAGTGAATCTTAGGGTTATAGGTTGGTTCCTTATGATGGTTCACCTATTAGTTCTTTAATAGGAAAAAAACTTGGGAGGAAAATAGATAGAAGGAGTACTAAAAGTAAATGCTTAAAAGTAAAGGTGATACACCAAACATTAAGATGAGAATGTTGTTGAGTAGACATGAGGGAGCTTTCTTGAATGGTTAAGGGTGGCACAATATTGATCTCATAAAAAATTCATATATAAATATTTCACAAGAAGGACAAACTTTAGACAAGATGCTAAATTATAAACGAAGTTGTAAAAGTGACTCTTTAATGGTGAGGTGGTCCTATGATTGCTTGCAGCCACTTTTCTAAGTGTCCTCCATGCTTGTTTAATGCATGGGATGTTCCCTCACTCCTTGAGTTGTTCATCTACCTAATCAGATATGCCATGTCCAATGTTTATGTCTATTCCAAGCTAGATTTGCATGCAAACATATGATTTTTTGCATGGAGACGTACTCTTATCAGATCTTCTCTGATTATTAGTTACTGCTCTCATATGAAATCTCAACTCTACTAGGTTAGAGTTTGAACTCAATATAATATCTGAGTTATGCCTAAATTCTATAAAAGGCATTTTTAAATCAATTTTAGGGGTTCCAATTTTTTGTAAGAAGTGATCCTGTCATGATCTCTTAGGAGTCCTTCACATTTCTTTGCATGTTACTTGTGACCACTAGATGGAATATTGTTGAATGTCCTTAAAAACTTAAATAAAGGAAAAATTCAAGGCCCTTATTGTGTTCATCTTTTTAGTGTAAGCTAATAATCTATTATAGTCTTGTGATTTATTTTCAAATCCTTGATTTAGTGTCTTAGTCTTCACCTGGAAGTGAGGTTTTTAAATCCTCATACAGGTTGCAAGTCATGATAGTTTGCTTTCTTTCAAGTCTTGTTAAAATGTGAATGTTATCATTCTCTTTAGTATATTTTCTAAAGGTTGTCCTTCTTGTAAAATATTTATGTATGAATGTATTCTAAGATCAATATTGTGCCACCCTTAACTGTTCAAGAAAGCTCCCTCATGTCTTCTCGATAACATTCTCATCTTAATGTTTTGTGCATCACCTTTACTTTTAAGCATTTACTTTCAGTACTCCTTCTATCCCTTTTCCTCCCAAGTTTTTTTCTTGTGGAAGAGTTAATGGGTAAAGCATCATAAGAAACTAGCCCATAACCCATAGATTCACTCCTACCTTTGTTACATCCACTACCTTAGGAGTATTTCTGTGTTATTCGAAGTGAATGAATTCTAGTATTCAGTTGAGACACAACTTTTAGAGATAACAATTATAATTATGAAGAGGAAACTAATCTAAGAACTAAAAAGAAGAATGTTAAGTAAGTTTTATTTTGTGAAACTTACACTGATTTGCAAACTAAATTAAGAGAAGAATGGAGAGAAGAACCTAGATTAGAATCTAGAGTAGAAGTCAACATTAAACAAGTGAAACCTAACATGAATGTGAAAAATAATAATCCTATTGAATAGCTCATTGGAAGTAAGGACAAAGGAGTTATGACAAAGCATAAATAACATGAAGAACTATGTTTAATTTATCAAGTTAAACCTAAGAATGTTGATGAAGCTTGTAAAGATGATTATTAGATAGAATCTATGAAAGAAGAATTGGATCAAATTGAAAAGAAAAAGAATTAAGAATTGGTTCCTATACCTAAAGACAAGAATATTATTAAAACTAAATAGGTATTTAGAAACAAGATGAATGAACAAGGTGAAATTACAATGATGCAGTACAAGATAGGAGAATCTCCAAAGGAGATGTCCTAGTTCCCAACAAATAACCACATAGCAGAAACACAATAAGAATGCAAGATCTAATACCAATCCATAACTCAAGTTAGCAGAATCCCCAAAGGAGATGCCCTAGTCCCCAACAAATAACCACACAATGGAAGTACAATAACAATGCAAAGTCTAATACCAATTGACACCTCTTTATTCATAAAAATATTTGATTACATGCAATGTGTCGAGCTGTAAGGCATTCTCGGTTATGGCCAAATACAATAGCAATTACAAAAATAGTTCTACAAGATCCCTCAAGATCCAATCCAAACTCTAGTTGGTCCAAATCTACACTTTGGTATAAACCTCCAAGAAAGATCTAAACTTGTTCTCGCAAGCCCAATAAGAAATCTTCTTGTTTCCCAAGCCTTAACTACTAGCCCTTCTCAAATTTCTCTCCTCTACTTCATCCTCTTCTCGAAGCTAGATGATTCTTGACTCCACAAGACCCCTTACTTATACCCAACTATGCCACAAGTCGGCCTATCAAATTACAAATTAAATTAACCCTTTCATTAAATGTATGTTGAGCCACAAGTTAGCTTCCAATAGATATTATATACTAATTTTTTTTTAAAGGCTTACAACACTCATTAAATACACATAGAACAAATAACCAAGACCCAAATAGGTATACACAAACTCCCATGATCCCTCCACATCATGATCCCATGACTACTCAACATCGCAATCCCATACAACATGCATTAAATGCTCCAACTTGATTGAGAAAATTTGCAAGAACTCCATCCCACAACTCACATTGTCGAGCATCACCATAAGAATCATCAAACTCCCACAAGAATTTCCAAGCAACATGGTCCAAGCTGACCAATATTATACGTCAAGCACCTTCAGTGATCGAGCACCCTTTAGTGACTAAGCACCCTAGCCAACACTACACCCAATAATGACCGAGCACAATTCCTTTGGTGATCAAGTCCACAAAACCAAGCCAAAATCCCTTCAACATGTAGAATTTCTAACTACCCTATGGTGCTACTACATTAGAAACCCTAGGTGTGAAAAGATTTTCTCAGTAGCTAGAAGAAAATTTTCTAGGATTCAACACATAAATCCCAAACTGGTTCTTCACATACATGTCCTCTGAGTCCTCAACTTGTACACTCTTTCCCTTGTTTCACTTCTGCTTCTTCACATCCATCCTTAGTATTCCACAGCTTTTCCCTCCACATTCATCTCTAACCCTTTCATAATTCTTCAACTCAACTTTACTGTCAATACTTAGGTTCCTTCTACCAAGTTCGTCATTCTACAAAGGAATTGGGGAATGCTTCTTGCTACCTTTCATAATCATAATCACATTCTTGACATAGTCATGCATAGCCCTACAATCATACTACCAAGGTCTACCAAGTAATATGTGACAACTACTCATGTCCACAATATCACACAACACTTGATCCTTATACTGTCCAATCTGAAAATCTACAAGACATTTCTCTGTCACTTCTAAAGCATGTTCATCTTGCAACCAACCGATCCTTTAAGGACAATGATATCTCATTCTCCTCAAAACAAGTTTCTGAACCATCTCCTCACTAACAAGGTTGTCAGTACTACCACTATCCATAATCACATTGTAGACTTTACCACCATACTTACAACGAGTCCAGAACAAATTACTCCTCTGACAAGATTCTAGTCTCCTTTGACTAACCAATACTCACCAGGCCAGTAAATTCTCTCCCTTCTCAAAATTTTTGATATGGTTTTCAACCTCATTCTTAACAACAACTCTTCTATCACCAGCCTTAGGATGTTCATAAGCTATATGTCCTTCTTCATGACATCTAAAATAAGTACCCTTAAACTCACCTCTACCTATCCTTATCTTTTGATAAATAGATTTTGGTTCATCCTTCTATACTCGGTTCAGCCTTTGTCGAGTAGTCCTACTTCTCCTTCCCTTAAGAACTACCTTGATTCTTCCTCTTCAACTTGTCTTCTATCTTCAGGGAATATTGATAAACATCCTCAACCAAAGCAATATTCAACATATCAACATCATCCTAAATATTAATTTTCAAGCCATTAAGATATCTAGCCACCTTCTCCTTAGACAACTCTCTATGCCTAGACCAAATAGTCAACTTGTAGAACTCCTCTATATAATCTTTCACATTCATATCTTTTTGCTTCAAATTTTGCAACTTCTTAAAGAACTAAAGTTCATAATCCACATGAATGAACTTAGTCTTTAGTTTAGTCACCATCAATCTCCAACAAGTGTTCTTCATTTCACCTTCCTCTTCTTTATTTTTCTATAATTCCTTCCACCAAAGAGCAACATGTCCCTTTAGTTTAGTTAGTTCCAACCTCAGTTTGAGTGGATCTCCAATATCCTTTAGATAAAAGTAGTCTTCCAATTCACCAATCCAATAAATCAGGTCTCCAGGATTCAAAGTACCTAAAAAATTAGAAACCTCCATCTTGTGCTTCCACTTTAACTGAGATTTAGGTCTAGCAAACTGACCAACTCTATTTCCCATAAATCTCTCCACATGATCAATTTTTTCCTTTCCACTTGATCTAGCAACCTCAAAGTCTTCAACAACTTCCTCATAACCATTTTCAGTACCCACATGTCAAGGTACACCACCTATAGCACTTATGATCTTAGTGATCATATCACTCTTCATCAATGTCATATATGAATTCTGCTCTAATCTTCTCTAAGATCCTCACTTCCACAACATCATAGAGATCTTCAATCACCCTAGGGTCCAGTTGTCTTAGAGGCATCTTCCAAGATTTTTTTAAATCCTCCACAAAAAATCAACTAGATCCAACCTTCGATCAGATAATCTTCACCCTAGGTCCTAGTGCAAAGTGCCTCAACTTTGGTGATTTGTCTACATGCCTAGAAAAACCTTTACTTTGATAACTTTTGATGTAGTACAAGGTAAGAGAATCCCCAAAGTAGATGTCCTAGTCCCCCGCAAATAACCACATAGTGGAAACACAATAATAATGCAAGATTTAATACTAATCAACAACTTAAGGTAGGAGAATCCCCAAAGGAGATGTCCTAGTCTCAGCAAATAACCACACAACATAAACACAATAAAAATGCAAGATCAGATACCAATCCATAACTCTTTATTCATAAAAATAACTAATTACATGCAATGTGTCAGGTTGTAAGACCTTCTTGGTTACCGCCAAATATAATAACAACTACAAAAATAGTTCAACAATATCCCTTAAGATCCAATCCAAACCCTAGTTGGTCCAAATCCACACTCTGGTAGAAACCTCTAAGGAAGATCTAAACTTGTGCTTACAAGGCCACCAAGTAATCTCCTTATTTCCTAAGCCTCAACTACTAGTCCTTCTCAAAGTTCACTCCTTTACTTCATCCTCTTCTCCAAGATGGATGATTCTTGACTCCACAAGTCCTCTTACTTATACCCAACTAAGCCACAAGTCAGCGTAAAAAATTACAAATAAAATTAACCATTTCATTAAATATATATTGAGTCACAAGTTGGCCTTTAATAGATATTAAATACCAAAATGCCTTAAAAGGGTTACAACACTCATTAAATACACATAGAACAAATAACCAAGACCCAAATAGGTCAACACAAACTCCCATGATCACTCTACATCACGATCCCATGCAACATGCATTAAATGCTCCAACTCAATTGAGAAAATCTACAAGAACTCCATCCCACAAGTCACACTATCAAGCATCAACAACCACCATAAGCATCGATGAGCTCCCACAAGTATTACTGAGCAACATGGTCCATGTTGAGCAATAGTATATGTTAAGTACCTTCAATGACCGAGCACCCTTTAGTGACTGAGCACCCTGGCCAACACTACACCTAATAACAACTGAGCACCACTCCTTCAGTGATTGAGTCCACAACTCCAAGCCAAAATCCATTCACCATGCAGGATTGCCAAGTACCTTAGGATGCTCCTGCATCAAGTTGTGAGAAACAAAGAAAGATTGGTATGTGAAGGTTATTCACAAAAAGAAGGAATTGATTTTGAAGAAAATTTTGCACATGTTGCTAGTTTAGAAGTGGTAAGAATTTTTTTGGCATTTGCAGCTAATAAGAACTTTAGGGTTTATCAAATGGATGTCAAATAAGACTTTCTAAATAGATAACTAGAAAAAGAGGTATACATTGAACAACCTGATGGTTTTCCTTAGATAGATAATGAGGATATGTTTGCAGATTGAAAAAGGCATTATACGAAATGAAAAAGCCGCTAAGAGCCTAGTATGCAAGATTGGATAAATACTTGACAAATTTGGGATTTGTGGAAGGTAATGTTGATTGTAATTTCTATCTAAGAAAGAATGATAAAGGATTACAAATTATATTATGATTTGTGGATGACACTATTTTTTGAGGAAATGATGATGCAAGTGAGGCATTTTCAAAAGAAATTAAGAAAGAATTTGATGTGAGTATGATTGGAGAAATAAAATACTTCTTGGGATTGCAGATTGTACAAGAACAAAGATGACATGTTTATATCACAAATGAAGTATCTTAAAGATTCATTGAAAATATTTGGATTGCAAAATTGTAAACCTATTGGAACACCTATGCTAACTGGATGTAAGTTATCTAGCAAAGATTAATCCCCTATTGTTGAATAGAAAAAGTATAGATATATATGATTGGTGGATTTCAATATTTGACACACGCTAACCTTGATGTAGCTAATGTATTTGGGATTACAACAAGATTTTAGGAAGATCCTAAAGAGACAGATTATGTAGCCATAAAAATAATTTCCAGATATTTAAAAGGCACACTTGAGTATGGATTATGGTATGATAGATCACATAATTTTACTTTATGTGCATACACTAATGTTGATTGGGAAAGAAGTTTAGATGACAGGAAGAACACTAGTAGTTGAGCATTTTTCTTAGGAGGAAGATTGGTTTCTTAGTTGAGCAAGAAACAAGATTGCATTTCATAGTGTATGATAGAAGTAGACTATGTAGCAGAAAAAAACAATTGTAATCAAATAAATTTCACTGACACTATTATCAAGCATTGTGATAATACAAGTACTGTAGGTATGTCAAAGAATCTACTATTAAATTCAAAGAAAATGTATATATCTATTAAGTATCACTTTATGATTAAGAAAATTGTAGAAAAATAAATTTGATTGGAATATGTTAGCACAAAGCAGGAGATAGTAGATATATTCACAAAACCCTTGGCTAGGGACACATTTGAGTATTTGAGAGATGTGATTGGGGTTATGCCCCAACCTACTTTTGAGTAATTGGTTTAGAGATTGCATTAGTCTAGCTAGTAGCACTACACTATTTCTTTATTTGGACTGAATGCTTGATGCTTCTCCTATGGGAGGGTATATGTGTATGAGATGAGTCATTGAACACTCTTCGTATTGGTATTCAATATTGTCTTTGGACATTGGATCTTGAACAAGTTGTTCTAAATATGATTGAACTTTGAGAGTTGACATAATGATCTCAATACTAGATCAATTATTATTTGGATAGTGGGTTCATCTATCTTCTATAACTCCTAACAAGGTTGGCCCAACTCCTAATAGGGTTAGAATCTCCTCACAGGGATTTAGTCTCCTAACAAAGACTAATATGTACTAAATATATTTCATTGGCTCCTAACAATGTCCATCCTCTTGCAAGGAACTTATATATTAGTACATCATTTTGTGGTTACCATCCCCACTAAGGTTTTCCCTCTAATCAAGTGTTTACATAGTTAACATATTTGTTGTTATTGTGTATGTGTATCTTCTTATGGTTGCTAATTATATTGATCATATGTTTAAGGTTGATAACAAAATTATTGATCTGATAATTAATTCACCCCCCCTTCCTTGTGCATTCCTCTCAGTTATCTTGGAGGACTTTACTTTCTAAAAATTGGTATCAATTAGGTCCTTAAAGTAAAAGCTTAAGAGCTTAAGGAGATGAATGGTGGGTCACTTTAGAAACAAAGTCCTAAGTTTGATGGAGTTAACTATGACAACTAGAAAGAGAATATGAAGACACATCTACTATGCATGGGTCTTAGATATTGGTTGTTGACAAAGAATGAGAAGTCCATTGTGGAAGAAGACAAACTTGAAGAATGTAGTAAAGTTGAAAGAGATCTATTCATCTATAACATGCTTGCAAGAGAAGTACTTTTATTAGCTCTTCCTAAAAATGAATATAGTCAGGTAAAATCCTTAGAAAAAGCTCATGAAATTTAGACAACTTTGGAATCTATTTTTGAAGGTGATAAGCATGCTAAGAGAATCAAATTACAAAATTGGATATGTTTATTTCAAGAGGCTAAAATGATGGAAGATGAATAAGTAAGAAGTTATATTGGAAAAATATAACAAATTATTGTAGGAATCAAGTCTTCTAATGGAATTAAAGATGAAGATGAGATCATATGGAAGATCCTAAAAAACTTGATATTGTCATTCAAGTAGATAACACAGATGATGGAGCAAGTGATACCTTGTATTGATAAATTTTCCAGAGAGACTCTTCTTGGAAGGTTGGAAGTAGCAAAAGTAAGCTTGAAACAATCTAGAGATTTTCCTAGAGTGGAAACTACTTTCTGTGCTGCACTTCCCTGTTAAGAAGTGAAAGCACCAATAGAGATTATGCTAGTAGCAATATATACAGATCTAAGGAAGAAAGAAATATTAAAGAAGGAATTTCCTTTCTTGTAAGAAGGGAACCTTATGGTAAGAAAATATTTAAATGTTGGATGTGTGATGAATTTGGTCATTATGCTTCTAAATGTCCCAGAAGAGTGAAAAACTACAAAAATAATTTCAACTCTAGAAGGCCTAGAGAATGTTTGTATACAAATGAAGATGATGAGTCTGATGAGAGAATTTAGAGTGAAAGTGATAATGAGTTAGGATTTTTAGCTATAAAAGAAGAAAATACTAAAAAAGAAGTTAGAGAAAAGAAAGCCCTAGTGTCATAGGTTGAGAATAAAGGTGATTGGATCATAATCATTGGTTGTTCACATCATACGATTGGTACAATATGAATAAATTTATTAAGTTCAATATCCAAGATGGAGGAATTGTTAGAATTGGTAACAATGTGGCTTGTCATATCAAGGGAATAGGATCTATTACTCTTGACGATAAAACTAACACAGATGATGTTTATTTTGTTGATAGATTTAAACATAACTTATTGAGTGTTGAATAGTTGGTTGATAATGGATACTAGTTATAGCTCACTAAAAATACATGCATTATTAAGGACAAATACAGATTGTTGATTAGAATTGGTACAAGATCCAAAGGTAATGTTTTTTAGATGAACCCTACAAAGATGACATCTTTGGTTTCTAAAGTTAATAATAGTTGATTGTGGCATAGAAGGTTTTTTCATATAAATTTTATAATGTTGTGAAGGCAAGTAGTACATTTTTTGTTAGAGATTTACCAAAAATTGTAAAGCTTACTAATGTTGCATGCAAGGAATGTGTTATGGATAAGCAGAACAAAATTTATTTCCCTAACAAGAAGTTCACTACAATAAAAAAATGGAGATTGGTTATACATATCTAAGTGGTCCCACTAAGACAAGAGGATTCTACAATGAAACACACTTCATGATTATTGTTGATGACTTTATTAGGATGATGAGGGTAGCTTTTCTTAAAGAAAAGTATGAAGCATTTGAGAAGTTTAAGTTGTTTAAGAATAGAATTGAAAATGAGTCTTGATTGAAGATTAAATATTAAAGATCTAATAGAGGTGGATAATTTACCTCACATGATTTTAACTCTTTTTGTGAAGTGAATGGGATTAAGAGGTAGCTATTATCACCTAAGACTCCTGAGTTGAATGGAATTATTGAAAGAATAAATAAGTTTGTAATAGAAGCAACAAGAGTGATGATGTTTGAGAATGATGTATCAAAGACATTTTGGAGAGAAGTAGTTAACACAAAAGTATATACAATGAGCGAAGTACAAATTAGAAAAGGTACAAACAAGACACCTTATGAACTATGGTCTAGACATGCACCATAACTAAAATATTTCATAATTTTTAGAAGTAAATGTTATAACAAGTGAGATGATGACATTGGTAAGTTTGATGCAAGAAGTGACAAATGTATGTTCCTTGGTTATTCATTGAAAAGGAAAGCTTATAGATGTTTAATCAAAGAACTAAGACTATTGTTGAGAGTGCAAATGTAAGAGTGGATAAGAAGTTTGGAGTTAAAGAAAGAATACTTGATTATAATTTTGATGGTCAAGGAGCTAATCCTAAGATTATCCAAGAAAATATTGAAACTTTCTATGAGACTAACAATGATTTATAGAATGACATTCAAGGTGTGGAACAGAAGGAAGAGCAAAGATCTAAACCTAGAGAAGAAGTAAGAATTGAGTTAGTGACACCAACACCAAACAAGAATTTGACAAAGAATCACCTTGTTGATAAAAGTATTGAAAGAAAAGATAGAGGAGTTATGACATGAAACATAATTCATGAAGAATTATGTTTGATTTCTCAAGTTAAACCAAAGAGTGTAGATAAAGCATGCAAGGATGATAATTGGATTCAAGAAATGAAGGAAGAACTAGATCATATTGTAAAGAATGAAACATGGGAATTGGTCCCTAGACATAAAGATAAGAATGTAATTGGAACTAAGTGGGTTTTTAGAAACAATATGAATGAACAAGGTGAGGTTGTGAGAAAAAAAAACAAGATTGGTATATAAAGGAAATTCATAGCAAGAAGGTATAGTTACAAAGAGACATTTGTACATGTTGCTTGAATCAAAGTAGTAAGGATGTTCTTGGTATATGCTACAAATAAGAATTTCAAAGGGTATCAGATGGATGTGAAGTCAACATTTCTAAATGGAGAACTTGAATAAAAAGTATACATTGAGTAGCCTAAAGGATTTCCTTTGAAAAACAAAAAAGACATGATATGCAAGTTGAAGAAAGTGTTGTATGGACTAAAGAAAGCACCTAGAACTTGGTAGGCAAGGTTGCACAAGTATTTTGCAAAAATGGGATTTGTGAAAGGTATTACAGATAGTAACCTTTAAAAAAAAAAAAAATAGAGAATGGCTTGTTGATTACTATGATATTTGTGGATGATATAATCTTTGGAGGTAATGATGAAGCAAGTGAAAAATTTGCTGATGAAATGAAGAATGAATTAGAGATGAGCATGATTGGTGAGATCAAATATTTCTTAGGTTTATAGATTGTACAAAATAGTGACGGTATTTTCTTATCACAAACAAAGTATTTGAAAGACTTTTTGAAGAGATTTATCTTGGAAAGTTGTAATCTTGTTGGTACACCTATGTTGACTGGTCACAAGTTATCTAACAAAGATGAGACACCTATAGTTGAGCATAAGAATTACATATTTATGATTGAAGGTTTACAATATTTAACTCACACAAGACCAGATATAGAAAATGTAGTTAGTATGGTAGCAAGTTTTCAAGCAGACCCTAAGCAATCACACTATGCAATAGTAAAAAGAATATTCACATATTTGAAGGGTACACCTAATTTTGGGTTGTGGTATGATAGATCAAATGACTTTACTCTATGTTCATATATTGATGTGAATTGGGTAGGCAATATAGATGATAGAAAGAGTACAAGTGGTGGAGCATTTTTCCTTAGAGGAAGATTGGTCTCTTGGCTAAGCAAGAAACAAGATTGTATTTCATAGAGTACATCAGAAGCTAAGTATGTAGTAGCAACAAAAAATTACAATCAGATCATGTGGATGAAATAGACGCTGAAGGATATTGGGATAGAATTTTTAGAACCTATTATCATACATTATGATAACACAAGCATAGTGAGTATGTATAAGAACCATGTGTTACATTCTTAAAAAAGCATATATTGATTATATCATGTTCTAAGAGAGAATATTATAGAAAAAGAAATCATATTAGAGTGCACTAATACAAAGGATCATATTGCATTTATTTTTACAAATCCTTTTCCTAAGGATACATTGAGTATTTGTGAGGTATGCTTGGGGTTGTGCCCATGTCTACTTCAGAGTAGAAGATGCAAAAATTGCATTAGTCCAGTAGTACAAAGAACTATTGTTTATCTAGATTGAATGTTGGTGCTTCCTTTATGGGGTACTATCTTTGACTGAGAAGAGTCATGAAAGACTCTTGGTAGTTGGTATGAAACAGTGTCTTTGGACACTTGAGCTGGTTGAAGACATTGAGTTGCAGACAGACATAATGATACCTTTGTCATTAATGTCAATGGGGGAGATGATCACATGAAAAACATCTTCCAATGTTATGGGGTAGATGTATAATAATAGGGTAGAGATATATTGAAGGAAGATGATGAGCACATAAGAACGAGGGAGATGAGAGTAAAATTTTTTAGCGCATTGGGAGAAGCACATTGAGTTATATAAATGGGGGAGAAGTGTGAACAATTGATGCCCATCCATGTAAGCATGAGGAAACACTAGTGAAGATTTTTTCCTAAGAGCTTTAGATTTGATTGATGAAGAGGATTTGAAAAGATGAGAGCAACAATAGTAGAGTTAAATTCGGTATTCTTAGAACTTAGATGTTCTTTTATCTATGTTGCCATAAATGCCAAAGGGAAGATTGTTAGAATGAATATTGATGGTATTCCTTTGGGGGAGTATCCTAAGCATTGCTAGAATATTTGGGATATTAACATGTTACATTCATGACTGTGTTTGTCATTGATGTGAACATAGTATTGTTTCTATATGGACTGTGAGAGTAGAAAAAAGAGAACGTGGTAGTATGTATTGGGTATTGATGATGAGGTCAAGTGTAGTTGAGGGAATCTTCTATAGTGTGTTATGATGACATGGACAAGTGTAAGTTGCAGCAAGTCAAATACATGTGAGAATTATTTGTGATTTACAAAAGATAGTGTGCAGACAGAGTACCTAAAAGTGTTTTTTGGTTTTTGGATTGTATCTCCTAATAGGGATAGAATCATGATGAGAAAAGTTAGACAATGATAGTAGACAAATGTTAGTGAGTGCGTAAGGTCTGAGGTCGCATGTGTGAAAAGTTGTGAAGAATGTAAGACAACAATATTTTGTAATTGTAAAAAATAAAAATGAATTATATTATCTTAATGAGGTCCAATTTTAATTAATTGGGAAAGCCTCAAAGCTGACTCAATGAATTATTTTGAGGACATGGTATAAAGGAAATTTATTTTCCTTATAATTGTATGTATGGATTGCAAGAGAATTGTATTGGATAATATGAGTAAGCAATCAAAGGGATAATTTTGATGCAAAGTTGGAGATCTAGTATTGAGATTTGTGAAGTATTTGGTGTGGTATTGGCATAGTAAGAGGATAGCACAAGAGTTCAAGTTGTTGAGATCAAATTGCATTTCTATTATTCTGAAAGGAATAATAGAGAGACTAGTTGGACTTTGAGTTTGATGGTCTTGCCCTTGAAGTTGTTTGGATAGTGGGTCCATCTGCCTTCCACAACTCCTAACAGGGTTGGAATCTCCTCATAGGGATTCAAAGTCTTCTAACAGGGATTGATATGTATTGAATGTATTTTATTGGCTCCTAACAAAGTCCATCCTCTCATAAGGAACTTATATATTTGTACATCATTTTGTGAGTACCATCCTCGCTAGGGCTTTCCCTTTAATCAAGGGTTTCCCTAATTAACATATATGGTGTTATTGTGTATGTGTATCTTCTTATGGTTACTGATTATATTGATCACATGTTTAAAGTTTAACAAGGTTGATAAAAGTTGTATTGATTTGATAACTAATTCAACACCACCACCACCCCCCCAGTTATCTTGGAGGACTTTACTTTCTAATAACACACTCCTAGGAACAAACTAAACATAATGCTTCATTAAGGGGTATGTGCAGGATCATGGTGTGCCAAAAAGTGGCGATGTGAAAAAAAAGAGTTTGAAGACACCTAAAAGTGCTTCAAAATCTGCTCTGAATTTTTTTCACCAATCTAGGAACCAAACCTGGAAGGTAAGGCCAAGCCTTATCGGATATCCGATATGATATCGGATATCCGATTTAAATCGAATATCTGACATGCGACCAGATAGAGTAATAATATTATCCCGCTATTATTATTATTATTTAATATTATTATTATTATTATTTAATATGATATATTATTTAATATTAATATTTACTACATGATATTATTATTATTATTTAATATAATATTATTTAATATTAATATTTAATATGATATTATTATTATTTAATAATATATCATATTAAATAATAATATTATTATTAAATAATATATCATACTATTATATTATAATAACAATATTATTATTTAATAGAATATTATTATTATTTAATATTATTATACTATAATATAATGATAATATTATTATTATATTATAATCGTATAATATTATACTATAACAATAATATTATAATGTATTATATTATAATAATATAATATATTATAATATATAGTAATGTAACATAATATATATATAAGATATAATATAATAATAAAAAGTAATATCTTATAATATAATATATAATAAAAACTATAATATATTATAAATTATAATAATATAATATAATAATAATATTATTATATAATATAATATTTTATATTATAATACATAGTAAATTAATATATATATAAAATATAATATAAAAATATATAAAATGTTATTGCGGCCATATCGGATATCCAATGTTATATCGGATATCTGATACCTGCGCATTGGATTAAATAAAATTACAGACCCACGGGCCCTCATTTTACGCGAATTTGGGGTCAGTATTACCATTTTCGATCGGATATCAGATACGAGATCAGATATCAGAAATTTAGGTATGTTTTTTTTTTCCCAACTCATTTTTAACCTAAATTTAATAGATTTTAGGATGATTTTGTTTGTTTTAGTTGAATCTAGGGTTTTTTTGACAAAAATGGTTAAAATTTATATTTTTTTTAATATATATTACGTTTTTGCAATTCAATAGGAATGGCTGATCAGAATGATGACACTAAGGCAGGGAATAATATTCCTCATAACCCACCATCAAATGATCCAGTATCCCCACAAAATCGTCTACCAAATGATCCTCTACCTCCTCAAAACCCTCCTCGAATCAAGGATTTGATAAATGAAAATCTCACCGAGTTGAGAGGTTTGCATAGAACATATAATAATGTACCTGCACTGGCTCCTATGTTATCCATGTTAAACATCATAGTGGATAACATTGAAACCTTTATGAACCAACAAAATGCCACTCTTCGTTGGCGTGATGAAATGCAACAGATGTTTGATGATGGTTTCGATTATGATGAGGTCGTGGCCCTCAACATAACTAAAGATGATTTGGCTAGCCTTTTTGCTAACCCAAAAATGGGTATACCAGTTGACCCAAAAAAAACCAAACTATCGATTAAATGGTGCACAAATGACGCCATACATGCAAATTTTTGGGATCGTTGGTGGATGGTCTTTGATATCCCTATGGAAATTTAGACATACCATTTTATTTCCTTAGAAAATTATATGCAGAATTTGTGTTGAAACTTAAAGTGAACTATTGGAGCATGAAGCCCAACATGGGCTTAGGACTAGGAGCTCCTCAGGATAGACCCTCTTCCCAGCAGAACAAACTTGGCACTTTTGTCCCCCCCCCTGATATCTCCCCCCCTCCTCGAGTGTAGCATCTAGATATTATGGTAGAGGCTAGCTCTCAGATGATTTTGCTATCAATCTCACTTGAGAATAGGACAAGCTAATCTAGATGGGCATTCTTAAGTCCTCTAAGTCACATGCCTTGGCTGCCAACCAAGGCACAAAAGAACAACAAGGACAAAGTAGTAACAACAGTAGTAAGGACAAGAAACAAAAGAATAGTGAGGAGAAGAAGGATCAGATGTCGGTTTCTTCAAAAGCAACTATTGATACACCATCTTCCAAGGGCGATAAGCCTAAGAAAGAAAAGGTCAAATGTGCTTATTGTAAAAGACATGGTCATGATGAACATAAATGTTTGCAGAAACAACTTGATCACTTGACATACATTCTTGAGAAGAATAATATTAGTGTTCCTGAGTTTATCAAACAAAGTTCTAATGAAGGGTCTAACAAGGAAAAAGAAAACAGCAAGGGGAAAGGAAAGGGCAAGGCCCTTTTTGCAGTTGCTTCCTCACCATCCACTTGGGTTCTTGATTCGGGTGCTTCACACCAAATGGCTTCATCTAAGGAAGAACTTGCATCCTTGGAGCCGTGTACTATGCCTTCTATTTTGATGGGTGATAACACTCTTGTTGAGGTGTGTGGGAGAGGGTCTGTTGATGTGGGGGATGGTACATTCCATGATGTTCCTTATGTACCCTCATTATCAACTAATCTCCAATCGGTACACCAGATCACTCACACAGGTTTAGGCAAGCAGGTTGAGTTCACTCCTAGTTCAGTGGAGATATGTGAGTTGCACAATGATTCTACAGTTGCAGTTGGGAGAGCATATCATCAGTCATGACTCTATATGTTTTCTCACTTTGTTCCTAATCCTCCTTTGACTGTTTCACTCACTCACTTTAATGATGTGAGCAGATTATGGCATGAGCGGTTTGGCCATCTTAACTTCCACTACTTGCATCAGCTTAACCAGCAGAGCATGGTCACAGGGTTGCCTTCTACTTTGACATTGGAGTCACTTGGAATACATGATAGATCTTCTGATGGGTCAGATTCACTTGAGCAGTCTTCTACCTCCACTTTTGATGCAGAGAGTGATTCAAATGACTCACCTCCTTCCTCTCCTAGTCATCATTTACAGGTTGATGATTCTCCTCTAGATTCTCCATCTTCTGGTCCACTTTGGGCTAGACAGACCTTGAAATTTGCAGGTGATTGGGTTGGGGATCCATCAGACACCAAGCAGACTCGTTCACAATTCAAGGATGCTCTACATATCTTCATTGCTACTGCCTCAAATCCACAATCCTTTCATGAGGCTTCTGGTATTTCTGAGTGGGATATAGCTATGCAGGAAGAGTATAGTTCCTTGATGAGGAACCACACTTGGGATGTTGTCCTTTTTTCTAAGGGAAGAAAACTTGTTCGATGTAAGTGGATTAACCGGACAAAATTTGCAAGCTTTGCTGGAGGTGTGGGATGCTTCATCTTTTGGGGGGGCCTCTTCCTCTCACTTGGAGTCCTAATTTTCTTTGGGGAGTCTCTTTTCTCTCTCTTTTGGGGGAATTTTATGTACATGGGTACCTCATCAGGCTTGACTTGCCGGGACCCATTTCTACATCCACCTAAGCTTCGCTTATGGGGGGGTGTTAGTGTAATTTTTTATTTTTCCTATTTTACTAGGTTTTTCCTACACTTTTAATAATCTCGCTTAGGTTAATAAAGCATGTCTTATTAGGTGAATGGTTGTGAGGTGTCACCTTACTACATGTGAGCATCCATTACCTATCTTGGGAAGATACTTTTCTATCTTTAGTCCAATAGATGGTTGCTCCTCATTGGTTGGTGTTGCCACCTCCTCCCTCTTCCTAGCCTATATAAGCATGCTACCTGGCTTGCATTTGTATCTCTTATTTTTGCATCCTCTTAATTCTATTTTGCTTCCAGCATTTGCATTACTCTCTTGGAGACTAACTCTATGATGCTATTTTGATTTTGTATCATTTGCATTCATAGTTTAGATATTTACTCTTTGCACTAGTTTTTTGGGTTATTAATCTTTTCAGATTCTAACACATCCCACCTGCCAGCATTAGCATAGATGTTTGATAAAAGTACATAGAATCTAGAATCTTCTACTTCCAACTCAAAAATTTGTTGTGTTGCATATTCTCCCAGCTCTGTATTGTAATGGATTCTGCAAGCACCAAGCAAAGATTACATCATATTTATTTAATTTTATACCTTGAAATTTGTTTATGTTTACTTTGGGCATCTAGTTTACAATTTGATCATAAGATTACATCATGAACTTTGATGGAAGGGAACTTAGAAATAAACCAATCATTTTAAGGGGAATGGAATGTGCTTCTATAAATTCAAAACTAACAGATTACACTAGTGTTACCTGCAAATAAGAGATAACTACAACGACATGGAAATCGGTTTTTGGACCAATATAGCAGTATCTTTATTTGAGGAGCATGGTTTTCTATGTTTTTTGTTCTCTAAGTATTCCATTTGACGAAGCAATATTATATTTCAAAATGATCATAAGTAAGTGTTGGTTGGCTTAAAACAAACAATTTTGATTATGTAATAGACAACCTCGTACATGAGAACACTTATTTAGATGGGAATTTAAATTATAGAACTCAAATTTCTTGTTTAGAAGATGTAATTGGAAGAGAAACAAAAACTTGCTAATTTTAAACATGTATTTTTCTACTATAATAGTTGGTAAAGCGTCTCACACCTGAACAACATCTAATAAATTGTTTAGTTCAGTAATGCAGACTTCTACTGCTACATACCCTCCTACAGTAATATGAAAGAGTTAAATTGTGTAAATGTTTGGCTATCAGAATACAAGACATAATTCCTAAAGGGATGTATGAGAAAGATAAGATGAATCCCAAAAATCTCAAAACATAGAACACTATAAACAAGAAAGTGTTCAAAACAAGTGTAACACCTAAGTGTTGAAAACAATATTTTATATTACGTATTATACGTATACTACTTATGGTCAAAAAAATAATCGCTAGGAATTGTCCAAAGTTGGGTGACTTATGCATGAGGTAGATACCAATGCCCTATTCTGTATTTCGAAATCCTTTCTTGTGAGTGTTAAAAAATAGCTTTTCAAAACACTTGAACACATGATAGGAAAATTTAGGTTTCAACACATACTAATCATTCTCCCCTGCAAATCTAGTTACTTGGTGCTCCAAGCAGGTGCATAAAACCCATCAACATAGATTGGTGAACTCGTTACATCCCTCCGTACTTTAAATCGGGGAAAAGTAATTAAATTAAGTCAAGCTAACTAAGCACTCTTAATAATTATCTATGATCATTGTCAAGTTCCATCTTAAGAATTGGGATGGTTCTCTATGTTTATATGCTCAGGTTTAACCAAATGTCAATTGGATAGCCTCAGGTGCTTGATATTTTGATAAGGGAATGCAACTAATTGGGTGTTCGACATTTCTCGATTGATTGGCTTGATATTCACAGTTTAGTTCAAGTTGCAGACTTGATTTTGATTACAGGGCTAATTTGAGCTTGGGAAGAAGTGCTAGGAATTCGATTAAGGGGCAACATGTGCCATATAACAGCTTGATTTAGCATGAACCTATTCTGATCTAATAGTTTTTCATTTTATTTTATATAGTTGTGATCTATTTTATTTTATATGGCAGGGTGCACAGGCTTTGGAGACATAATCGTGCTATTTAAAGTTCAAGGTCACATATACAAACAATTTCTCCAAAGGAAATTATTCTATTGATTACTGAGAGCACCATGTCTTTACCTGAATTGTTCACACTACTTAACATATGCATTCTCCTAATGCTATTTTTTATTGTCAAGTAAACACCTTTGTTCATATTCCTATTGGCATTTGACGTAATAATTTTTTATGCCACTTTGTACATAATGGAGAAATATATGTAGTATGTAGAAGCTCAAAGGACATAAGATAGAAATATGTATACATTTGGACTGTCAGTTTTAAATTTTAAATTCTAAACACATACATTATTTGAAATATGTGCAGTGTCATTTAATCCACCTTAGAATCAGACACTTCATGTGATGAATCAAGCATTTACCGTAGGGTATGTGCAGGATCATGGTGTGCCAAAAAGTGGCGATGTGAAAAAAAAGAGTTTGAAGACGCCTAAAAGCGCTTCAAAATCCGCTCTGACTTTTTTTTACCTATCTAGGAACCAAACCTGGAAGGTTAAGCCGAGCCTTATCAGATATCCGATATCATATCGGATATCCGATTTGACATCGGATATCCGATTTTAAATCCAATATCCGACTAATAATTAAAATCATATAATAGTATGATATATTATTTAATATTATTATTATTGATATAAAATAATAATATTATTATTAAATAATATATCATACTATTATATTATAATAATAATATTATTATTTAATATTATTATTATAATTATTATTATACTATAATATAATAATATAATTATAATTATTATTATACTATAATATAATAATATAATTATAATTATTATTATACTATAATATAATAATAATATTATTATTATTATTATTATACTATAATATAATAACATTATTATTATTATAGTATAATCGTATAATATTATAATAACATATTATATTATAATAATATAATATAATATTTCATATATTATAATATATAGTAATGTAATATAATATATATATAATATAATATAATAATAAAAAGTAATATCTTATAATATAATATATAATAAAAAAGTATAATATATTATAAATTATAATAATATAGTATAATAATAATATTTTATATTATAATATATAGTAAATTAATATAATAAATATAAAATGTAATATATATGTTATATTATATATATTATAATATCGGATATATGATACCTATGCATGGATTAAATACAAAATCACAGACCCGCGGCCCTTATTTTCACGCGAATTTGGGCCAGTCAGATCGGATATCAGATAGCAAATCGGATATCAGATATCAGGTATGTTCCCCCCCCCCCCCCCCCGTTGACTCATTTTTAACCTAAATTTAATAGATTTTAACAAGATTTTGTTTGTTTTAGTTGAATCTAGGGTTTTTTTGACAAAAATGGTTAAAATTTAGATTTTTTTTTAATACATATTACGTTTTGCAATTCAATAGGAATGGCTGATCAAAATGATGACACTGAGGCAGGGAATAATATTCCTCGCAACCCACCACCAAACGATCCAGTATCCCCACAAAACCGTCCACCAAATGATCCTCTACCTCCTCAAAACCCTCCTCGAATCGAGGATTTGATAAATGAAAATCTCACTGAGTTGAGAGGTTTGCATAGAACATACAATAATGTACCTGCACTAGCTCCTATGTTATCCACATTAAATACCATAGTGGATAACATTGAAACTCTTACAAACCAACAAAATGCCGCTCTTTGTTGGCGTGATGAAATGGACCAGATGTTTGATGATGGTTTGGATTATGATGAGGTCGCGACCCTCAACATAACCAAAGATGATTTGGCAAGCCTTTTTGCTAACCCAAAAATGGGTATACCAATTGACCCAAAAAAAACCAAACTATCGATTAAATGGTGCACAAATGACGCCATACGTGCAAATTTTTGGGATCATTGGTGGATGGTCTTTGATATCCCTCCACATGGCAATTTAGACATACCATTTTATTTCCTTAAAAAATTATATGCAGAATTTGTGTTGAAACTTAAAGTGAACTATTGGAGCATGAAGCCCAACATGGGCTTAGGACTAGGAGCTCCTCAGGATAGACCCTCTTCCCAGCAGAAGAAACTTGGCACTTTTGTCCCCCCCCCCCCCCCCCTGATATCTCCCCCCCTCCTTGAGTGCAGCATCTAGATATTATGGCAGAGGCTAGCTCTCAGACCATCAGAGCCATTCATAGGCTGAGTAGCCTAATGATATCTCAGGCTAGGTCAGTCTTGCCTCCTCGTGTTGATGATGTTGGTGCCAGTTCATCATCGGCTAGCTCATCACACGTTTGTGTGCCTCACACTTGCATTACGTGCAAGAATATTTGCCTAGGTCCCATAGGTGATCTTCCTGAGTATCATTTTGTATTAGATGAGGATACACCAGACACACGTGCAAAGGCTATAAACCCTGATGCGAGAGAGGAGGGGAATGCAGAGGCATGGACTCCTTCAGTGTCGGTACATGTATACATTTTTTTGTTATGACATATGAGATTTAAAGTTAATTTTTACAATAGAGTAATTTTAATTTTTAAGCCATACTGACTTTTACATGTATGTGATCTTCATTCATGTTTAATTGATGACTGAGGAGGAGCTCAGACAGATAGACGATGCTACACTCTCAGCCATTTCATTTGGCCTTGAGACATCTACGGTACATTATGTTGTGTTTGCATTTTTTTCTATTTGATATTGTAGCATATATGGTTGCTAATCTTTCTTTTATCTTGCAGATACCACCTACCTCGAGGGGACAAAGTTCGGGGGGTGAGCCAACGTGCACTGACAAAGGAAAGGTAATTAGATGTTTTCTAATTGATTAAATATCAATGCATTCTTGTAAAATGTTTGTGGTAATCCCATTTAATTACATTCTTTATTGTATATAGGGTGTGGCTACTGGCAATGAGCCTGTACAGATTCGGCGTCCTAGATCATCAGGGATTTCCATTCACATAGAGAGCCCCATTGTATGTATAAGTATCATTTATTTTTTATTTTTCTTATTGATGTAGAGGAAAGTATGATTGTTGTTTCGTACAATTTCTATGATTTTTTTTGTACCAATAATGATTCATGTCTTGCATATGTTCATTACAACTTAAATAGGCTTATATGCACCTGTCCAACCAACCAAGTTGGTTACAAAGGTTTATTTAATCAAACAAATACCAAATTACTACTTTCCCTCCAAAACTAATATGACCGTTTGAATTTGAAAGTTAAATTTCAAACTATAGTTTTTATGCATTCCCTAACTTTCTAAACTATTCCATTGACTCAAAATTGGTCATATGGATTTATTAAATGCAACTAAGTATGAAACTATCCTAAGACTACCCCATATGGCTCTTTTGGCCATTTTACATCATGTTGCCCTTAGGTCCTTACTAGGACTTTTATGACTTTTTTCTTTCAAAGTACATTGTTTATTACATAATTCCATTATTGGTTTTAATATATCACAATTAAAAATCAATGATGTCTTTGATCCTCTATCTTCGTCTGGTACCAAGGCTCTCTTAGATGAGTTAATAGGTGCCCCTGCACCAAACACCCCACCTTCAAAGCAACTCTTGTCCCAAGAGTTAAGGGGTACTATCTTCTTTCCTCCCATCCTTCTAGAGGGATGTTTGAAAATTTGCACCTACAATGTATTACTCTGCACACCTACATACAAATCATTAGAATCAAAATGCATTGGATCCTTGTTACCAGTCATGGTAACCTTACTGCCTGTTGATTGTGAACAGTCATATTTTATCCTTGACAAAGGCTGAATAACTTGTTGTCTGAGGTCATGCTGACCCTGTCTCTTATCCTCCATGGATATGTTCATTTCTTTTTTCACTCTCATCACCAAAGGACACCATACTATTCCCATCATCACTCCTTTTGCTGTCACTGTCTGCTTGTAAGCAGAATTCTAAGTTTTGTCTTGAACAATCTCATGCTTCATAACCACAAGAGATGGCTTTAGTGGTAGATCTGTCATATCATGTTTACTCTCCCTCTTCTCCTGCAAGTCCAAAAACTCTTTCTTACCAAAACAAATAACTCTTTCCTCATCATGACCAGTCAAAGGATTTAGCTTAAACTTCACACCATCTTTGTGTACTATATAAACGTTTGATGAGCCAAAATGAATAGTGTTCCTTGAGGCTTGCCAAGGCCTTCCAAGGATTACATGGCAGCATGTCATTAGAATGACATCACATATAACTTGATCTTTATATTCTCCTATAGAGAAATCCACTATTGCTTGCTCCCTTACAACAATATTTTGTGCATCACTAACCCAAGATGCCCTATATGGTCTATCAATAGGATACTTCTTCAATCCTAGTTTATTTACCATTTCATAAGACACTAAATCATCAAAGGAACCAAAGTCTATTATCATCTTACAAATCTTACCATGGCTCATGCAATTTGTCCTGAAAATGGATGGTCTGGTCTCCTTTTGCTGCTACATTTGTGGTCCTCTTCTCACCATCAAAGATTCTCCTTCATGTTCAGGGTCTGCATTATCATACTTCTTTTCTTCCTCTTCTCCTTGGGTCAAGGTGACTCTCCTCTCCTCCCTGAAATCCACACCTTTCTCAGGGCACTTGTAGGATTGATTGCCTACTCCTCCACATGTGAAGCATTTACCTGTGAAAACACTATTACCTCTTCCACTTCCAAATCTTCCTCCCCTAAACTTCCTCTTGTCTCAGATGTAATCTCTTTTCCTTTATCTTTGTCTTGATTGTTTGAAGTGTCAAAATGACTTCTTACACCTCTTCCTCTCATTGTTCCACCTCCTCTCTCATTTTCTTGCCTCTCATTCTTTCTTTTCAACTTCTCCTCTGCCCGGATTGCCAACTGAAAACATTCTCCAAGTGTCCTTGGTACATTCAATCCTATTTCATCTTGAATATTGTACTTGAGGCCATTAATGTATCTAGCCACCTTCTCATCTTCATCTTCCAGTCCTCCCCTAATACTCAGGGTATGGAATTGCTCAATATAGGACATGACATCCATATCCCTCTGTTTCAAATTGTTCCTGCTTATCTTTATTTGGATTGCTAAATCAGATGGCAAGAATTGATTTCTCACCATGGTCTTCATTCTCTCCCAATCTAAAATCTTATTCAATCCCCTTTTGATGCAGAGTCTACAACAACTACCTTCCACAAGCCAATAAATGGCTGTCACAATCCAACTTAGGATTCTAGGACTTCTCACAAGTCCTCTTACCCACTCTGAGTATACTCAACCTCCAAGACAAACAAGCCAATCCCTCTTCAAAAGCCTCACCAAATATCACCAAAAATGAAGACAATCATGGACATACTATTCCAAAACAAAATCATCAATTTGTTTGGTTCCACCAAACTCTCAACACACCTTTGCACTTCTAGGCCTACAAATCTTGTAGCCTTCCAATTAGCTTCTTTGCACTTTTCTCCCAGTATCCCTTAACAACATAGGGACTTCTCCATAGGTCCAAACACCCTTCATGGCACCTACTAAGAATCCAAAAGCTTTTGGGCTGATCTTGCTCCAGCACCCTCCAAACTGCTTCTTGGTACCTAGGCCTAGTTGATCAAGTTAGGCTAGGGCTTCAAGGAAGAATGGGCAAGGTGGGTTCCCAAGACCCAAAACACTTAAGGAAATCTCCAACACACTCAATGCATCCAAATCCAGCACTCAAACTGATCAGAAGTGCCTACAACCATGATTGTCACCAATTACCTTGCAAAAACTGGTCAAGCACATGGGCTTGCTTGACCTAGGGACGACTTGGAAAAATAGTTGCCCTTCTCTCCAAGCCTCCAACCTCTGGCATTATGTTGCCTAGTCTCCTAACTTGCATATCCCTCAATTTTAGAGGGTGCCACCGGTGGGAATGCAAGTTAGGGATGCATTTGTGGAAGGGTCTAGGAAACAAGGCTTTTCAGACCACCTTCTACTAAAATGCAAATAACTTTTAAACCCCAACTCCTTTTTGAGTCAAACCAAAACCAAAAGTTTCCTAACTCACCCCTACAACTATTTCATACACTTAGCAATCATAAAAGTTCTATACAGATCCGTACCAGCGTAACAATTGAGCGATTACCAATAAATTTCCAAAAAATTGAAGTTTTTATTATTTTTTCTCCAAACCACCGTACACTCTGATCTCCCCCTTTCAACTGAGATCACATATGACATATATAAAGGTCTACATGACCATTGGAACAACCATATAGGTGTTCTCAACCATAAAACAAACAAACAACCACTTTTTTCTAATACTGTTTAGACTCTAAATACCCTCTTCTAAGGCCTTTTGGTCCCATGGAGTCACTTGGTTTATAACCACACCAAAATGCTCATGGGCCTTACATGTGCCTTTATTACAAAACATAGAACAACTTGTAAAATATGGACCAAACCTTTATTCCAACTTCCTAATCTACTTGAATCCTCGCTTTCATGGAGTGACAAGGTGTCTGACAACATAGATACTTGTTCCCCCCTGCCACATAGGTTAGGTGCCCTGCACCACCTTTCCTCTCTCTCATTCTAAACACTAGTCCACCAAGTGAGTTTTGTTCCTCTTAGTCTTTCCTTTGCTACTTTTACCTTCTTATCTGCTTCTATGTCTTCAAGATCAAAGTAGTTCTCAAGGGCCTATATCCACCCTAGCACTTCTTCACTATCCATTTTACCTTGGTGTATTGGCAAATCAATATGGTTCTTTCCACCATTACCTTGTACTACCTTAATTATTCTCATAAATCTCCTTTCTTCAGGATCATCTGTTGTCTCATGCTCTTGCCTTGCATTACCAACCTCTTCTTCTTCATGGTTCTCTCCATGATTTCTTCCTCTAACCTCTTCTCCTCTAGGTTCTTGCCTTTCCTTTTCTAAGGATTCTATCCTTGCAATAAGCTTCAGCCTCTCTCTTCTCATCTATCTTTCTTCCCTCACTCTATATGCTTCAAGTTCTCTCCTCTCTCTTTTCTCTCTTGCCAACTCTTCTCTAAATTCTTCAAGTTCTCTAGCCATCTAATTTTTAGGAGGCATTTTCACAACAAGTTTTCTTCCTTCCCAAGGGCCAACTCACTGATTCTCTTTCTTTCCTCACCAAGAAATCTCTGGACACCACTTATGTACCTTTCAACTCTGGGAAACACAAGGAGGAATTAGACACTCCAAGGCTTCAACAAAGGGACCAACACACTAAGGATGACAAAGACTCCTATGATGACAAAACTTAGAACTTATCTACTCCCAAAAGACCTTGTTGATGCTCTGATACCATTTGATGTAGAGGATGGAGGATCTAACCACAAACTTGCAAATTCAAGCACAATATGAACCCAACCCCTATGTTTCAATGGTGTTCCCAAATGCACACAATGCCACCAAAGACTCCAAACTTGGATTTACATTCACCAAGTGTTCCCTCCATCTCTACACACCTTAAAAAACTTCATCCAACATGTTTCTAAGGTTTCCAAATCCACAAATCTTCAATAGATACAAAAGAGACCAATTTTGCCCTTTACTAGGCTATTCTCTTCTTTAGATCAGTAGACCCTATTTTCTTGATTTTTCTCCCAAACTTTCCAAAACACAAAGAAAATAAACTAGCTTTTCAAATACCCTTTTTTATTTTTATAACATATCCAAAAATCAGATATCACTCCTTTGGAAAGATTGTACGGAACAGGGCAGTTTGTCTCAGAATTAGGCCTAATTAGACCACTTTTACAAAGCAAGTACCCTTCAAACTTGAAATCTGACTTAATCCTTTTTCATAGTCTTTATTAATGATCTAAATCAAAGTTTTTTCAAGCTTATAGGTCTTTGTCACACTCCTAAACACCCAAACTTCAAAACCCTCCTTAAAATGGCTTTAAAACCAGGGCCTGCTTGTTCAAACCCCAAAACTCAGTTCTAGAACTTCTCCTTCAGAATTCACCATGAATTTACATATCTAAGATTATTTTACCACTCATTCCAATATTAGAAAGCACTTACAAAACAAAGGATTCTTCAAGTTGCTCTTGAAAACCAAGCACTTTCATTCAATTTTCTGAGATAGTTCTTACAAATCTGACCCTCCAGGTCGTACAATCACAATTTATAAGTTTCAAGGGATGGTTAGTAACCCCCTCAACCACCTCCAATTGGTTTCATTTGTTAACTCTTCATAAAATTTAAATTATGGAGTTTCCCTCCAAAAAACACATAACCGTTACTATTCAAATTTCTAACTATTAAACTATGCTTTTAATGGGCTTATTGAAAATTTTGACTTGTCTAATGACAAGATATGATCATGAAAACCTACATGAACCTATCAAATGACTCATCTACCATATAAAATCCTAAAATCCTATCTCATGCCCAATTACAACTTTTTTCCACATATGAGTCCAACATTATAACTTTGTATGCTTCCATGAGCCATAATTGGTGCAAGGATTGCCCAATTGACTTCAAGAGATGCTCCATGACCTCTGTAATGCCTTGGATCTTCAATTTTTCCCTGATGAGCATGGGATGCTCCTTCATCACTTATCTTCATAAATAAATTCAAAACTAATTTCCGTGATATTAACAACTACTATTTTTTATCTCATAGGAGACTCCTAGTGCACATGAGGTCCGACGGGATAGTTATGCAGATTTGATGATGCAGCCACTCACTCCTATGGAGGATCCTACAATAGTAAGTTGTAGTTTGAATTCATGATTAAATATGTTATAAATTTAGCATGCTATGAATTATAATGTTATAGTTTAAATTGTAGATTCATCTGACAAAGGTATTTGAACATATACAACCCACAATCAGAGAGGTACCAGCATTGCGGAGGGCATACGAGAGGACTCCTGACCGGTGCAGGAGGTCAACGAGAGAGGTAATTATTATGAAATTTTGATAGTATTAATCTCCATTATAGAAAAGATCATTATGCATTTGAGTAATTCAATGTTAGATACGTAGAATCATATAAATTTAGTAGTCTAACTTTGGGTTTTCCCTTTTTATTTATGTAGGAGGCATCCGATCCACCTAGTGCAGCGAAGAGGCTTCATTTTGATCATCCACTAGCACCCTAGGATAGTATAGTTTTCGTAAGATGCATCATGAGACATTTTGAGATGGCATATGCCGCATTGTATACAAAAACATTGATATTATACACATTCTGATGGCATGATCAACCACATTTTGTATATGGATCTATCTATTTTGATATATATTTGAGTACTTTGTCTATGTATACATGATCTTTGATATATATTTGTGTAAAATTTTGTCTATGGATACATGTATTTTGATATATATTTTTGTCATTTATGTGCACAATGATATACATATTAATTTAGTATCTAGTATTGTTCAATTTATTGTGGATCATGTGTCATGCCCTAAATTTTACTAGTAAAAACACAACAATTTTTTATTTTTTTTGTAGCTTATGAAGTCACATAAGAAATTACATATTGTAAAACAAGGTTATCATTGAATAGGAGTTCAAGACTCACGTGGATAGTGTCATCTAGTTGAAACATTTTAGTCACAAGTGGTTTTCAAATAGATTGGATGACAGTCTAGTTCAAGTTAGCGTCACGAGTCAAAAGAGAAAGTTCAAGATAAAACACTCATAAATTAGTGAGGTAATTCATATCCTAACAAGCCTCTAATACTAATATTCTATTAGGGTCTGTCGGTTGTATCATATGGACTAGGTCGTGATTCTAGCATGTAAGGGAAGGGGACCAGAATTACTTATTATCCTCATTACCAATGTACACACATTCATTAATCATTACAATATATATTAATGTAAAAATTACTATATGGTGTGGAAGTGTAGTATATCTTAATCGATTAAACACGTGTATCTAGAGAATTTAGATTTAGTACTCATCACATGAGCACCCTTAGTCAAATAAGAAAATGTGCACTTATCTACCACACTATATTGGATCTAACCATTGGAAATTAGAAAAGATACGCCCCAAAGGTAGCTTCAAAGTCTACATGATGGAGAAGGGGCCACTTGCATTGATAGTATCCATCATTCAACACATTAGTTACACAACTTATGGAATAAACAATTTGTTTTATGTGCCAAACATGTATCATGTGCTTGCATCCATATCTTATTGGTTACAGGTCCTCTCGAAGATTGGACCAATACTGAGTCATTTTCTCCCTCTTTACTCTATTTAGTCATCCTTATGCATTCTATCAACATTGCTTCCTCACCAAACTAGCACTCACTACAGTTTCCTAAACACAAAAATTACTATTTCAATACATAAATTAAACTCACTCTAACAAAAGACAATTACTAACTATCTAGCTCATCAATTACTCACTAATCTAGCTACATTGCCATGCTTTTACATTTACTATTTTAATTACTATACTATTACATTTACTTTTTACATTATTACATCTAATTATTCACCATAAGCTCACTTTTTCACTATCAATATTATTATTATCAAAGCATGTTAAGATTCAAAGTAGTTTCATAGTAGGAATTAGTAAGCACATCAAATGAGGAACTCTTAGTAAGTCTAAGGGCCAATTCAAAGTACTTAACTCAATAATAATTCACGATCTGTATTTAAACACATCCTACTACACCATCGTATTGAGTGTGTCAATTTAAATTTTTTAGATGAATTGTTTATGCAAGGATTAGGTGCAAGCGTATAAATAAGGTTTGTATATAACATACCTTATCATTCTGACATATATGTGTTCATCATTTCATGCAACTGACATAGTAAAATGTGGTGTACATGAATCATATTATCATTAATTATACATAGCGTACATGAGCTGACGAGCTACCTCTAATGACATGCCTATTGACCCTTATTACATACTAGCTAACTAATGCTTTATTCCTACACTACATTTTCAAATTGGTATATATATTCTATAGACTTTGATATTCTACTAATCTTCAATCGAATCCACAACATTCATTATCTAACTAACATTCCCTCAAGCCAAATATAAAATTCACTTGACATTAAATCCAACATCTACACAGGTTTGTCATGCATTCAATTCTATCTAGTAACTCTTATCTATCAATGTGCTTTATTGAGTAGATAAAACTAGATTTGAGTTATTATTTTAATCCACCATCCATCCTTATCCTTGATTCTCCAATCCCATCATCCCGACAACTTACTTCATATTAACCCTATTATATGTACATCCAACTATCCTAATTTACAGTCTTAACACTAATTTAATTAAACCCTCCGTACTTAACATCATGTTCAATTATATATGCATTCTCATAAACTTATTTATTTCATTTAATTTATTTTCCTATATTGTGCTTTTCCATCACCATATGATTTAATTGTTACATGTTTCTAAATGAGCCCCTTGATATAAACATTACCCTTAAACTAAGGTCAAATACACTAAGTGTCATTATCCACTATTCAAGACTTGAAATGATTAAATAATTATCTGATAAAAATAAAAACAAATCTAAAGGGTGAATCTCCTATCTATCTTAAGTCCTCATCATTCCCTAACTCTTACAAAGGCCACATTTCTTCCTAAACATGGTCCCCACAAGGTCCCATGTGGGTCATGTGCAAAATTTTGACTAATCCAAGCCTTAGGACATCTTCTTCCCATCCCTCCAATCAACAATCCTAATGTGAACAAGTCATATTAAATGTCAACTTGACATTCTCCTAAGTACAAATCCCTTGGGATTGCTATCCCACTCCCCCTTAATTTTAAGTCGACTACCTATGCTTGGGAACACATGACCACTGCTACAAGAAATTTCAAGTCGACTACCTATGCTTGGGAACACGTGACCACTGCTATAAGGAGGGGACAACTAGTGCATAAGAAAAGGATGTGACATAAACCTTTTCTCCTATGCACCCAAGTATATTAATGGGGATGAAACTCCTTTTCAAGGAGGCAAGCTCAAGGATAAAAGTTTTGACATGACATGTCAGAATGAATGTAAGATTTAACAATATGCCTTGGGGAGTGGAGAAAACTTTTTGCATTATGATGGCTTAGGAAATGTTTGAGGCTACTATAGAAGGGTGGTCAAGATCAATCTTGGCTTTTATTTTATTTTTGAGTTAAATATTTAAATTTGTCATATTCTCTAACATGCACACTAATATGCCTTTATTTATTTTATTACTAAATTTATTATTTGAGTGGTGGATGTGACTTAGAGGTCACAAGATTGTAATGTGTACCATTCTGTCACTTAGGAAATATATTAGTCTAGGACACTCATTACTCTCTATATGCTATTATTATTTTTATTTTTATTGGATACCAGTCTAGAATCTGGGAATATTCTTTAATATTTTATTGCTCTGTATTAAGGAAGGGATTTATTTGCCTTTACCATACATTTTCTAGAGAGGAAAATGCATGCCTACAGCAATGTATCTCATAGATTTTATTATGTCTTCTCTTACAACAAACTTCATTTTGTTATATCAAGAAATTAATTTGATGATTTCCTTGCTTAGAATTGCATTAAGCTTGGTAATTAAAATCAATGTTATCCATGCATGTGATATGAACATAAAATTTTCCTTCCAAATTATTGAGTGCACAACAAGATTGTAAGAAATCTACTAAGTTTTAAATTTATACAATCAATGGTATCACATAACATCTATGGATTGTTATTATCAACTAGTCATTTACAATACCACAAGGAGAAAACTTTCTTTCACATTTTCAAATGATAACAATGATGTCAAAGCAAATCTGTGACTCATACCAATGCTTTCATAACAATATAAACTCCAAATGAAACATGCATATACAACCTTATCAATTATTTCCTCTACACGTACATTAGGTAACAATGATACAATCTCCTTCCATCACAATGGGGCAACATAAGGGACTTTTCAAAATCATAAGGAACATGAGCATTGAAAGATATGGAAAATGAGTAGCATGAACATTTTCCAACATGATCGTTGAGAACATGAACAAGCTAGTGAATCCTCCTTCACAAATGAGGGCACAATGTCAAGTTTTCTCATCCAACATCAATCTGCAAGATGATCATTCCAAGCCATTTCCATTGCTCCCTTGGACACAAATCTGCATATGCAACACAAAAAAATAACAAGGACCATGGGTGCTTTCCACCCAACCATAGGCCTCAAAGAGACCACCCCCGCACTAGGGAACAAGGGTCAAGCTAGGATACACATACAATCTTTCAATGCATAAACATTACATTTCAAACTTGAACAATTTCCCCCCAAGGCTATTTCACAATGGCTTCATAGATGGAACCATAAACATAGGGTGAAGGTGTGTTCTAAAATGGAGACTTGATGTACCAAACCATATCTGAAATAAACAATTTTCATGCCCTCTCAGGGCTATCATAATTCAAAAAATTTCATGCCCTCTCGGGGCTATCATAAATCAACAATTTAATGCCCTCTCGGGGTCTCCACATTTGCTCCTCCAAACCCACTACCATCAGCTGTAACTCCTCAAACTTCCTTTCTACACCATACTTTCCTTATCACCCCCAGCAAGATATGAAATGTTATGGCATACAATGGAGCCCATACTCCAAGGTTCTCAATACATTTTTCGAACCCAACTTAAGCCCTTCACCCTGGACTTCTCTTCCCTTTCCACAAGGGTGAGTGTAAGTCCCACACCCATAACAATACTCAAGCACAAAACAAGAAAACAAAACCAAGTAGAAATAAAAAAAGAAATTTTCAAGAGCACATCACATTTTCACAACACAATATGAACACCCATAATACAACAAGGAAATAGACGAAATCCAAACCTCATACTCACAATACTCCACACAATACAATAAAATGCACAATGGTGTCACACTAATCTACATGGAATGAACACCATTCAAGCACTCACATGAATGCTACTCCATAATGCAATGCAATGCATACTCCATTGATAAACTCCACGCTTGCATATTTGCTTAACCATGCTAAAGGAAAGAAATGGAAAAGAAGCAAGTTTGAGATACCAACCTTGGTCCAAGCTAGGGTAAGGATAGTTGTAATAGAGCTCCCCTAGTCTCCCTCCAAAACCTAACTGTCTCTAAAATTAGAGAGTGGGCAAACACCCAACTAGTTTGGCAAAGACCCTCTAATAAAACCTTCCCAATAACTTATTTTAGCAAAAACACTAAGCCAATACTTCTTACAAACTTGTCTCCTCTAACGGTTCATTGATAGCCCTCACGAGCTCTGAGTTATGACCCTCGAAGGATCAACCTCAAAATGCACTTAGAGCACCTTGGAGACTCCTCAGTATGGGGTGGCCGCAAATGATGGATGGTCTTCATGGCCATAAAAAGGGTGTGACTAGGGTTCACCAGCCCATTCGGAGCTAATGGCATTAACAATTCGATGCCAAGATCAGTGGTTTCAAAGTTACGCTGTGGTGCAACTATGAACTGAGGCACACTACAAGTTTTGGCATCGAGCGAGATCGCTGTGCTGAATCCAAACGGAATGTGATCTCTCAAAAATGAGATAGGTTATTGTAGGCCTCAGTATTATCATCCTGTAGCATTTGATAGTTAATTGATAGCTCTCATGAGCTTTGAGTTATGACCCTCAAAAGATCGACCTCAAAATGAACTTAGAGCACCTTGGAGACTCCTCGATACAAGGTGGCCACAAATGATGGATGGTCTCTGTGGCCGGAACAAGGGTGTGACTAGGGTTTACCTACCCATCCGGAGCTGATGGAACTGATGATTTGATGCCAAGATCAGTGGTTTCAAAGTTACGCTGTGGTGCACCTATGAACTGAGGCACATTGCGAGTTTTGGCATCGAGCAAGATCATTGTGCTGAATCCAAACGGAATGTGATCTCTCAAAAATGAGATAGCTTATTTTAGGCCTCAGTATCACTGTCCTATAGCATTTAATAGTTCATCGATAGCCCTCACGAGCTCTGAGTTATGACCCTCAAAAGATCGACCTCAAAATGCACTTAGAGCACCTTGGAGACTCCTCGGTACAAGGTGGCCGCAAATGATGGATGGTCTCCATGGCTGGAACAAGGGTGTGACTAGGGTTCACCCACCCATCTAAAGCTAATGGCACTGACGATTCAATGCCAAGATTAGTGGTTTCAAAGTTACGTTGTGGTGCACCTATGAACTGAGGCACACTGCGAGTTTTGGCATCCAGCGAGATCACTGTGCCAAATCAAAATAGAATGTGATCTCTCAAAAATGAGATATGTTATTTTAGGCCTCAACATCACCATCCTATAGCATTCAATAGTTTATCAATAGCCCTCACGAGCTCCGATTTATGACCCTCAGAAGATCAACCTCAAAACGCACTTAGAGAACCTTGGGGACTCCTCGGTACAGGATGGCCACAGACGATAGAGGGTCTCCATGGTTAGAACAAGGGTGTCATTACAGTTCACCCACCCACTCGGAGCTAATGGCACTGACTTGTAGCCGTTAGGAGTTAGATTTTGAAAAGTTGTCAAGAAAGGTTGACCCCTTTGACCTGTATCATGAAAGGTTGCTTTGTGCCTTGCTTGATTGTTTGAAGACTACTCCATGTGTCACTATCTTTCTTGGAAAAAATTTTGCTTTTGAACATAAAGCTTGCAATATTATCAATTATTGTCAAACTTTTTCAACCAAGTCAAAACGTCAAGTGCAAATATTTGTTTGCATTTTTTGCTAAGGGGAGTTTCATAAATTGACTTTGATTTTCTATGTCTGTAGTGCTTGAACATGCTTAAAATGGCTCTTTGGTCTTATAGCCATTGGTATTTTCTAACTTCATGGTCTATGATATGCATACTAAGAATTTCTTTCACTAAATGGTTTCCTTGATCTATTGACTACACTTAAATGTGTTCACTTGTCATCTCTCTTTCTTTATCTACATTGCTATTTGGGATTTTTTCGTAGCTCTTGACTTGAGTAACTAGTGTTGTAACCTGCTTGGACAATTTGTTTGACAAGTCACTCATTCATTTCTACCTCTCTTTAACATGTGAACACTCTACCTCTCTAGTTTGGACATCAAGTTATCTTGTGTCACCTTATTAGCTTCCTCTAGTCTCCTTCATGCTTTATTATCTATCTACCACTATGGTATTCAAAGCTTGTGCTACCAAACCTCAACCAAATCTAGATGATCATGATATCCTCCATGCCACTAAAGAGTTTCAAGATCTATATGTTCAATACAAAGAGCTAGAAGAGACAAATAATCTTTCTTACCTTCATCTCTCTAAGCACATGATAGAAATCAATTCTAAACTTGAGAAAAGGTTAGAGGAGAATATTGCATTCTTAAATTAATCTCCCTTAAGACCTTTACATAAACACGGGTCATCTTCTTCAAGGTCTACATATTCTACGCCAAGACATCAAATATCTTCATCTTCTAGATCTAAAGACCTCTTTAGAGAACAAGCAAGTGATACCTCCTTTGAGCCTATGCCAAACTTTCATTATGGACCTATCTTTGACCAAGATAGTGATGAAGACATGGATAACATCTTGCAAACACTTCTTGATAATGAATCCATCACATTACTAGACAACTCTAGGCCTTATGAACCAAAAATCAAACCTCCATGGTGGAGAAATTATCATTATTGCCACTTCCATGGAAGAAAATTTCATAAAACTAAAGATTCCATAGTGTTGAAACATAAAATCCGAGATCTCATTTATGATGGGATTGTTGATACCTCTAATGACTCATGTGTCACAAGATCATGCTGATGAACCTATGTCAAGTGATTATTTCCTTGACACCTTCACTTCTTATAACACTAATGAACCTCCTAAAGTGTCAAAGCTTTCAAAAATGCCTCCACCAAACAAAGAACCTAATTCTTTCCATATAGACCATGTGTACCCTCAAGGGCTACAACTAAAATAAAATGAAGCTAACCTTCACTTGTTTGCAAACCTTTTCCATGCTACTAAGACTAAAGATCCTCAACATTCATGCAATACTATGATTACTATGCCCACTTTAGCTAATCCTGCATTATTGCTTTAAGATTCTATCATGCACACCTCACATTTTCCCTTGTCCTTAGAAGGTGCTCCATATCAAGATGACTCTCAAAAAGAAAAATATATAAATAAAGATCAAGATCAAACACCTTTTCATCTCATCCAAAATTTCACCTTTCTATATCCTGTGTGTTACCCACCTCCTACATATGATGAGGATACCATTTCCACTACCTCCATTGGGCTTACTGAAACTTATCGAAAAAGTGATCTTTCTATGCTATATAAAGAAAGATGTCAAGATCAAAGTGTCCCCTCATGTTCTACTTCTCCATATCCACTTCAAAACTATGCTCAAGATTCAAACACTCCTATCAAAGGTCTTTCTCCTATAAAAGATACTCATGACTCTATTGATGACTTTGGTCGTGCTACTCACTCTAAAGATGTTGAAATCCCTAGTCACTATCCCTTTGCATTTTGTAATTCTATCCTTGGTCCTTATCCATCTAATCTAAAGTCTTCAAACCTTCTCCTACACTTTCTACTTCTAGCTCTCCTAATGTACATCAAGATCAACAAGGCATTCATCCTAGAAAATAAACGTCCACTCAACCATCTAAACTAGCCATATCAGCCTTATTCATCCATAAGTCCCAAATCTTTTGGAAGCAATTTAGATGTTCAACATAAGAAATACAATAATACATTAAAAAATAGAGATCATTATGTCTCATCTAATCAACATGTGAATAGACATAATGAAAATATATTGAAGATACCACAAAGGTTCACTATTCAAAAAGTGAAATCAAAGAAAATATGGGTTCCTAAACCCATTATTGAAGAAATGTGTTATAAAGTATCCAAAGGAAAATATAAAGCTATATGGATTCCAAATTCTCTCTTGAAAGACTTTAATATTGAACATAAATCTAAGTTGACATTCAATACTCCAAAGGCTTCCACTCCATTTTCTTCCAAACATCTTTCTCAAAAGCTTACAAATATTCCACTCAATCTTCTTCTAACATTTTCCTACCAGCTCATACATCTAAACCTTGATCCATTTCCTCCATGATTCCTCCATCATTCGAAAACCCTCCAAGGTGTGTGTAAATGTTGATCTTCCCCACTTTGTCACCTACCCTTATGCAATGTTTTCAAAGCTACACTTACCTACTATCCATACTCATACAATCCTTTGAGGGAATGAACTCTTATCCTACTATCATCTCACTTCCTTCACCCTATCAACATCATTGAGCATACTTATCTATGGTCTTGGCTTATCATAACTTATCTTTCCTTTAGGAACACTATCTAACTGAAAATAGTTGACCTATTTCTAAAAAAAAATTTAAAAAAAGAGAAAAGAAGATAAAAAATGTGCCTTGGTGAAAACCATTATCTTATCCATGAGATTCCCTATTTTACTTTCTCATTCACTAATAGCCTTCATATCCAACTTCATATCATGTCATTATGCATATGCTATCTTGCTTATTGGCTTTAATTGCGTATCCTACATGTTATCTTCTTTCATGGATTTCATGGCTTATCCCAAATGTGCTTCATACAACTTTTCAATATGAAAGTCTTTCAAAACATTATACAATATTATGACTCTTTATGCTTTCAAATGCTATGATTGGTTGCAAAATTGAAGAAATCAAGTATTCTAATTGTTCATCCGTACTTTCTAGATTTTTCTTATTTGATTAGTTTGATAAAAATAGTTTTAATAATCATAATGTCATCTTTATGTCAAATAAGGAAAAAACCAAATTTGTAATAAGATATCCGCAAGCAATTATCTTTCATATAGTTATAAATGCTCTTAAAATTGTCCTTATAGCCTTGTATCACATGCAAATATGATTTGCAAGAACTTGTTCAATATCTTCCTCTTATAATTCTTTACAAAGAACCTACCAAAATACAAAAACCATATACAAAAAAAGTACAAATTTTACATCATAAATTTTAGAAATTCTCCCCAATACCACCCCCCTCCAACTCTTCATGATGTACCTACATTCCAATATCATAAAAAAATTAGTAACTTATTGTATTAAACAAGATAATCATCAATTCATTAAATCATTATGAAAAAAATACATAAGAAGTATATATACCTAGTCGAGTATTCCAATAGGGTCCTCTCTCTGTTTTAGGGTCTCCAACAGGGCTTCATGATTAGCATTAGCAATAGTAAAAAGTTCTTTTACTTTTGGTCTTCCTTGATGCTTCAATAACTTTACATTTGTTGCTATAATAAGATGTGAATATATGAGAATTACTTTGTGCTTCTGATAGTCTTCGAATGCAGGAATTTCGTTCCTTCTAAGCATGTATGTCTGCAACCATGTTTCAGCAACAACCACTGAACCAGTAGGATATTTGAATCCATCATCATCTGTGATTGGTTGTGCAAGTTTTTGTTTGCCTCTTACACAATGTGCTAACCAATAATCGGATTTCTCATCATTCCCCTGTGGTGCAACCAATGCAAAGATATGTCCTGGCTGAAGTAGATCTGATAGATGGTTATACTCAAGTGAACTTTCCATATCATCATTTTTGATAGAGGGTATGATAGACAATGGAGTAAGATAATGTGGAGCCCATGTGTCCACCCACTCACTTGACTCACAGTGATCTCAATCACACTGAAAACAAGTACAAAAAAAATAAGCTAGTTGTCGTGTCCAAATGGTCCATGCACTAGAATCAGAGCTCCGAAATGAATGCATTTTTTATGAGTCTCTCGTTGTAGCACAATCTAATCTATCACCTTTGGACCCTTCCTCAACCAACCAAAAGAACCTGCGTACCACTGAATCAAGAGTCCCCCCCTGTGATAATGTTAAACTACACCAATCAACAATGCTACGAGCATCAAGAAGCTCTGTTGTTGAAATGTTCAGTTGCTCCTTAACTAGAGCTCTCTTCACACATGCCCTTGCTCTATCATGCTCCCATTTTCCATGGTCGGACTCAAAAAAACTCCAAATATGAGGCACCCCTCTCTCTACGTGCATCCTACGCAACCAATAAAACATGCGAGCATTCTTGAATTAACCTGTACAGTTATCTGACCAAATGATATGTCTATCCATAGCAATTGCATGCTCATGTAAGAAATCAAAAAAATTCTCAAAACAATGTTGCACAAACTCGTGAGAGTGAGATCTATCATCACTCATAAAAAAATGATACTCTCTAATAATCTTTTGATTATCTTCCATACTATCAGGGGCATGTCTATATGTTATGTGAACAAAAATTGCAATATGAATGGAGTTGTAACACTAAGATTGTGTCTCATTTTGAGGTTGCAATGTGTAGTTCTCAGAAAAATCAACAATTGATATAATAGTGCCAATGGAAAAAGTTTCCTTACATGTTCTAAATTGTTGATCCAACCACTGAGACCTATGACTATGTCTTGCATACTTGTAAAAAAGATTTGGCTTGAGATCTGAAATAAAATTAGCCACATTGATATCTTTTCCAACCAATTTACATCTAGAGCTCTCACTCCCACTCTTCAATGTGTATTTCACCATTTCATATACCCTTTTTTTCAATATTGTCTTTCAAAGATCTTGTTCGCACCCCTCATGGAAACATGTGTCAAACTTGGATAAACTACAACATTCTGAACACTTCTCATTTAAGCAAGCATTTCTATAAAAAGAACAACCATCAACTCTACGACATAAGAGTTGATCTAGCAAGTCTCTTGATGATTTTTGGAAGCCCACTAGCCCCGCAATCCTCCAAATTTTTTTACTATGAAAAGTAGAATGGATGGAGCGTAATAGTTCATGGTGCATAGAAAACTCAACATGATATTTGCAACAACATGTATTTCGAATTTTGAGTGGCACACAATAAAATGGTTTTAAAGATTCAAAAGCCCTTTGTGATATATGAAGACTTGGATGACTCTCTCTAAATTGTTTGAACAACATAGTTTGACTTACCTCTAAATGGTGTTTAGGATGTGGCATGCGGTCTCTGATGCATATTCTCAACTTTAAGGCATCTTTAGCATTGGGTGATACTCGTGAGTTAGAGTGCCAAAATTGTGTAATTCCTTCCTTCACATCGTCAGATAGCTTCTTATCAAAACATAGAAGTCTCCCACCAAATGCCCATGTTTCATTTTGAAGAGGATCATCAATTTTCTCTCGTTGACTAAGTGCTCTTCTCAAAGTAGTACGATTTAGATTCAAATCAATACTAGTTTGTCTCATATATCTACCCTTTCTCAAATGATGACTTACCAAAAAGGTTTTAATAACCCTTCAAGCAGCTCTATTATCCTTCTCTCTGCTATTTTTTCCAATGCTATTGAGAGCACTAAAAAGATTCTTCACAATAATGGCATTTCTTTCCAACTTTTTATTGACACGAATCTTCAATTTGGAAAGCATAGGTCTCATCTTTTGCATCTTTAATAAGTGTATGAAAAGCTGACATTGCTATACCATTGTTTTGTTGCCGAAAAACATCTAATATAGTCTTGAAGCCCATAACCGAATGGTTCTTTCTAATTTTTTTCCTTCCAAACTAGTAATAATTGTTTCATCAATTTCAATTATCCATTTTGGTGTTTTAGAATCTTCATGTCAATTATAATTAGGAGATATGTAAGGTTCTTGTGCATTAGGTTCCTGTGCATTGTCATCTTTGACATGGTCAATTATGCAATTTGGATTATGACTTGGTGGCATTTCTTCTTTAAAATTTTCGTTCTCCAAATTTTCAATTTCGGCATTATTGTTTTCAATAGGTACATTTTCATTCCCCAACTATACATATTCATTATTTGACTCTATGCTTTCACCTTCGATTAATTCATCGTCAACTTGACTGATATTTAGCATACCTTGTATTTTTCTTTGGTGTTCCATTTTGTCCCTATCCCTATATGCCGCAATGTCTTCATTGGATATCTTATTTTTGTGTTTATCCTTTCGACGACTGCTGCTCCCCATTCAGATGAAAAATTCGAACACCTAAGGTTATATTTTCAAAAAAAAATTGATTGGTTGGGCCTCAAAATGCAACTTTTTGCAGAACCCGTGAAAAAAGAAGTGAAAAAGTGATGTTGTCGGGTCTGCAGGGACAGGGAAATATTGGGAATTGGTGCCAGTAAAATCAGATATCCGATCCTAGATCGAATATCCGATATGAAATAGGATATCCAATTTTGTAAAGTGAATATTTGGAGCGAAAACTTGCTATAATTTACCTCCTTTGCCATAATTATATTAATATTATGAAAATCATTGGAGGGAAACCGCCTTTGGTTTATTAATAAGCTAATAGTATAGTAGTATTAATATATAATAGTATTAATAGTATAATAATATTAATTTAAAGTATCAATAGTATTAATATATAGTAATATTAATATATAGTATTAATATAGCTATAGTATCAATATTATTATTATACCCATAATAGTATTAATATTATTACTATAGATATAATAGTGTAAATATTCAGTGTTTATTTATATTTTTATTATTATTATGCTACAATATAGTATTAATATATATATTATTATTATAGCTATAATAGTATTATTATTATTACTATAGATATAATAATATTAATATTTAGTGTTTATTTATATTATTATTATTATTCTCATAAAATAGTTAGTATATATATATATATATAATAAAATAGTATAAATAGTATATATATATATATATATATATATATATATATATATTCTTTCATTTTTAACCCATATACATACGAATGATTCGAATATGTCCCTAGGGGTCCTAGGACCCCTAGGGACATATGTCGTCGTTTAATGGGTCAAAAGGGGTCATAGGTCACCTATGACACCCTTGATCCATATGAACGATTCGAATATGTCCTTAGGGGTCCGAGGACCCCTCAGGACATATGTCATCATTTAATGGGTCAAAGGGGTCATAGGTCACCCTATGACCACTTTTGACCCATATGAACGATTCGAATATGTCCCTAGGGGTCCTAGGATCCCTAGAGACATATATCATCCTTTAATGGGACAAAGGGGGTCATAAGAAACCCTATGACACCCTTTGACCCATATGAACGATTCGAATATGTCCTTAGGGGTCCTAGGACCCCTAGGGACATATGTCATCGTTTAATAGGTCAAAGGGTGTCATAGGTCACCCTATGACCCCCTTTGACCCATATGAACGATTTCGAATATGTCCCTAGGGGTCCTAGGACCCCTAGGAACATATGTTGTCGTTTAATGGGTCAAATGGTGTCATAGGTCACCCTATGACCCCCTTTGACCCACATGCATGATTCGAATATGTCCCTAGCGGTCCTAAGACCCCTAGGGACATATGTTGTCGTTTAATGGGTCAAAAGGGGTCATAAGTCACCCTATGACCCCCTTTGACCAATATGAACGATTTGAATATGTCTTTAAGGGCCCTATGACCCCTAGGGACATATGTCGTCATTTAATGGGTCAAAGGGAGTCATAGGTCACCCTATGACCCCCTTTGACCCATAGGAATGATTCAAATATGTCCCTAGGGGTCCTAGAACCCCTAGGAACTTATGTCATTATTTAATTAGTCACAGGGTGACCTATGACCTCCTTTGATCCATATGAACGATTCAAATATGTTTTTAGAGGTCTTAGAACCCCTAGGGACATATGTCGTTGTTTAATGGGTCAAAAGAAATCATAAGTCACCCTATGACCCCCTTTGACCAATATGGCCCATTCAAATATATTCCTAGGGGTCCTAGGACCCCTAAGGACATATGTCGTCGTTTAATGGGTCAAAGCGGGTCATAGGACACCCTATGACCCCTTTTGACCCATATGAACGATTCGAATATGCCCTTAGGGGTCCTAGGACCCTTAGGAACATATGTCATCGTTTAATGGGTCAAAGGGGGTCATAGGTCATCCTATGACCCCCTTTGACCCATATGAACGACTCGAATATGTCCCTATGGGTCCTAGGACCCCTAGGGACATATGTCATCGTTTAATGGGTCAAAGGGTGTCGTAAGGCACTCTATCACCCCCTTTGACACATATAAACGATTCAAATATGTCCCTAGGGGTCCTAGGACCCCTAGGGACATATGTCATCGTTTAATGGGTCAAAGAGGGTCATAGATCACCCTATGACCCCCTTTGACCCATATGGCCCATTCAAATATGTCCCTAGGACCCCTAAGGACATATGTCATTGTTTAATGGGTCAAAGGGGGTCATAGGGCACCCTATGACCCCCTTTGACCCATATGAACGATTCAAATATGTCTGTAGGGGTCCTAGGACCCCTAGGGACATATGTTGTCATTTAATGGGTCAGAGGGGATCATAGGTCACCCTATGACCCACTTTGACCCATATGAACGATTCCAATATATCCCTAGGGGTCCTAAGATCTCTAGAGACATACGTCATCGTTTAATGGGTCAAAGGGTGTCATAGGTCACCCTATGACCCCCTTTGACCCATATGAACGATTTGAATATGTCCCTAGGGGTTATAGGACTCTCAGAGATATATGTCATCGTTTAATGGGTCAAACGGGGTCATAGGTCACCCTATGACCCCTTTTGACTCATGAACAATTTGAATATGTCCTTAGGGGTTCTAGGACCCCTAGAGACATGTCGTCGTTTAATGGGTCAAAGGGGGTCACAGGTCACCTATGACCCCCTTATCCCATATAAACGATTCAAATATGTCCCTAGGGGTCCTAAGACCCCTAGAGACATATTCAAATCGTTCATATGAATCAAAGGGGGTCATAGCTCACCCTATGACCCTCTTTGACCCATATGACCCATTCGAATATGTTCTTAGGGGTCCGAGGACCCCTAGCGACATATGTCATTGTTTAATGGGTCAAAGAGGGTCATAGGGAACCCTATGACCCATTTTGACCCATATTACCCATTCAAATATATCCTTCGGGGTCCAAGGACCCCTAGGGACATACGTCATCATTTAATGGGTCAAAAGGTGTCATAGGTCACCCTATGACCCCCTTTGACCCATATGAACGATTCGAATATGTCTCTAGGGGTTATAGGACCTCTAGAGACATATGTCGTCGTTTAATAGGTCAAAGGGTGTCATAGGTCACCCTATGACCCCCTTTAACCCATATGCATGATTCGAATATGTCCCAAGGGTCCTAGGACCCCTAGGGACATATGTCATCGTTTAATGAGTCAAAGGGGGTCATAAGTCACCCTATGACCCCCTTTGACCCATATGGCCCATTCGAATATGTCACTAAGGGTCCTAAGACCCCTAGGGACATATATCGTCGTTTAATGGGTCAAAGGGGGTCATAAGTCACCCTATGAGCCCTTTGACCCATATGAACAATTCGAATATGTCCCTAGGGGTCATAAGAACCTTAGGGACATATGTCATCATTTAATGGGTGAAAGGGGGTCATAGCCCACCCTATGACCCCCTTTGACCAGTATGACCCATTCGAATATGTTCCTAGGGGTCCGAGGACCCCTAGCGACATATGTCATCGTTTAATGGGTCAAAGAGGGTCATAGGTCACCTTATGAACCCCTTTGACCCATATTACCCATTTCAATATGTCCCTAAGGGTTCTAGGACCCCTAGCGATATATGTCATCGTTTAATGGGTCAAAGCGACTCATAGGTCACCCTATGATGCCCTTTGACCCATATTACCCATTCAAATATGTCCCTAGGGGTCCTAGGACCTCTAGAAACATATGTCATCATTTAATGTGTTAAAGGGACCTATGACCCCCTTTGACTCAAATTACTCATTAAAATATGTCCCTAGGGGTCCTAGGACCCCTAGGGACATGTCATAGTTTAATGGGTCAAAAGGGGTCATAAGTCACCCTATGACCCCCTTTGACCCATATGAACAATTCGAATATATCCTTAGGATTCAAATCGTTCATATGGGTGAAAGGGGGTCACCCATATGAACGATTCGAATATGTCCCTATGAGTCCTAGGACGCCTAGGGACATATGTCATCGTTTAATGGGTCAAAGGGGGTCATACGGCACCCTATGACCCCCTTTCACCCATATGAACGATTCGAATATGTCCTTAGGGATCTTAGAACCTCTAGGAATATATGTCGTCATTTAATGGGTCAAAGGGAGTCATAAGTCACCATATGACCCCCTTTGACCCATATGAACAATTCAAATATGTCTTTAGGGGTCCTATGACCCCTAGGGACATATGTCGTCGTTTAATGGGTCACAGGGCACCCTATGACCCCCTTTGACCCATATGAACGATTTGAATATGTCCTTAGGGGTCCTAGGACCCCTAGGGCCACATGTCGTCGTTTAATGGGTCAAAGGGGGTCATAGGGCACCCTATGACCCCCTTTAGCCCATATGAACGATTCAAATATGTCCTTAGGGGTCCTAGGACGCCTAGGGCCACATGTCATCGTTTAATGGGTCAAAGGGGGTCATAGGTCACCCTATGACCCACTTTGACCCATATGAACGATTCGAATATATTTCGTTTAATTGGTCATAGGGTGTTAGAGGTCACCCTATGGCCCCCTTTGACCCATATGAACGATTCGAATATGTCCCTCAGGGTTATAGGACCCCCAGAGACATATGTCATCATTTAATGGGTCAAAGGGGGTCATAGGTCACCCTATGACCCCCTTTGACTAATATAAATAATTCGAATATATCCCTAGGAGTTCTAAGACCCCTAGAGACATATGTCGTCATTTAATGGGTCAAAGGAGATCATAGGTCACCTATGACACCATTGTCCCGTATAAATGATTCAAATATATCCTTACACGTCTTATGACCCATAGAGACATATTTGAATCGTTCATATAGATCAAAGGGGGTCATAGGTCACCCTATGACCCCCTTTGACCCATTCGAATATGTTCTTAGGGGACCGAGGAGCCCTAGTGACATATGTCATCGTTTAATGGGTCAAAGAGGGTCATAGGGCACCCTATGACCCCCTTTGACCCATATTACCCATTTGAATATGTCCTTAGGATTCTCAGGACCGCTACGGACATATGTCATCATTTAATTAGTCAAAGAGGGTAATAGATCACCCTATGACCCACTTTGACCCATATGATCAATTTGAATATGTCCCTAGGGACATATGTCGTCGTTGAATGGATCAAAAGTTGTCAGAGGTCACCCTATGACCCCCTTTGACCCATATGAATGATTTGAATATGTCCCTAGGGGTCCTAGGACCCTTAGGGACATATGTCGTCGTTTAATGTGTCACAAGAGGTAATAGGTCACCCTATAACCCCTTTTAACCCATATGAATGATTCGAATATGTCCTTAGGGGTCGTAGAACCCCTAGGGACATATGTCGTCGTTTAATGGGTCAAAAGGGTGTCATAAGTCACCCTATGACCCCTTTTAACCCATATGGCCCATTCAAATATGTCCCTAGGGGTCCTAGGACCCGTAGGGACATATGTCGTCATTTAGTAGGTCAAAGGTGGTCATAAGTCACCCTATGACCCCCTTTGACCCATATGCACAATTCGAATATGTCCTAATGGGTCCTAGGACCCTTAGGAATATATGTTGTCATTTAATGGATCAAAGGGGGTCATAAGTCACCCTATGACCCCTTTTAACCAATATAAATGATTTGAATATGTCCTTAGGGGTCCTAGGACCCCTAGGGACATATGTTATCGTATAATGAGTCAAAGGGAGTCATAGGTCACCCTATGACCCTCTTTGACCCATATGAACGATTCAAATATGTCCATAGGGGTCCTAGGACCCCTAGGGACATATGTCGTCATTTAATGGGTCAAGGACATATGTCGTTGTTTAATGGGTCAAAGGGTGTCATAGGTCACCATGTGACCCCTTTGACCCATATGCACGATTCGAATATGTCCCTAGGGGTGCTAGGACTCCTAGGGACATATGTCGTCGTTTAATGGGTCAAAGAGGGTCATAAGTCACCCTATGACCCCCTTTGACCCATATGGCCCATTTGAATATGTCCCTTGGGGTCCTAGGACCCCTAGGGATGTATGTCATCGTTTAATGGGTCAAAGGGGTTCATAGGTCACCCTATGACCCTTTTTGACCCATATGACCCTTTCGAATATGTTCTTAGGGGTCCAAAGATCCCTAGCGACATATGTCATCGCTTAATGGGTCAAAGAGAGTCATAGGTCACCCTATGACCCCCGTTGACCCATATTACCCATTCAAATATGTCCTTAGGGGTTCTAGGACCCCTAGAGACATATGTCGTCGTTTAATGAGTCAAAGAGAGTCATAAGTCACCCTATGACCCCCTTTGACTCATATTACCCATTCGAATATGTCCCTAAGGATCTTAAGACCCCTAGGGACATATGTCATCATTTAATGGGTCAAAGGGACCTATGACCCCCTTTGACCCATATTACCCATTCGAATATGTCCTTAGGGCTCCTAGGACCCCTAGGGACATATGTCATCATTTAATGGGTGAAAGGGGGTCATAAGTCACCCTATGACCCTCTTTGACCCATATGAACAATTCGAATATGTCCCTATGGGTGCTAGGACCCTTAGGGACATATGTCGTCGTTTAATGTGTCAAAGGGGGTCATAAGGCACCCTCTGACCCCATTTAACCCATATGAACGATTCGAATATGTCCTTAGGGGTCTTAGGACCCTTAGGGACATATTTCATCGGTTAATGGGTCAAAGGGAGTCATAAGTCACCCTATGACCCCCTTTGACCCATATGAACGATTCGAATATGTCTTTAGGGATCCTATGATCCCTAGAGACATATGTCGTTGTTTAATGGGTCAAAGGGAGTCATAGGTCAACCTATGACCTCCTTTAACCCATAAGAACGATTTGAATATGTCCTTAAGGGTCCTAAGACTCCTAAGGACATATGTCATCATTTAATGGGTCATAGGGGGTCATAAGTCACCCTATGACCCCCTTTGACCCATATGCACGATTCAAATATGTCTTTAGAAGTCCTAGAACCCCAAGGGACATATGTCGTCGTTTAATGGGTCAAAGGGGGTTATAAGTCACCCTATGACCCCCTTTGACCCATATGGCCCATTCGAATATGTCCTTAGGGTTCCTAGGATGCTTAGGGACATATGTCATCGTTTAATGGGTCAAACAGGGTCATAAGTTACCTTATGACCCTCTTTGACCCATATGAATGATTCGAATATGTCTCTAGGGGTCCTAGGACCCTTAGGGACATATGTCATCTTTTAATGGGTCAAAGGGACCTATGACCCCCTTTAACCAATATGAACGATTCAAATATGTCCCTATGGGTGCTAGAAAGCCTAGAGACATATGTCGTCGTTTAATAGGTCAAAGGGTGTCACAGGTCACCCTGTGACCCCCTTTGACCCATATGAATAATTTGAATATGTCCCTAAGGGTTATAGGACCCCTTGAGACATATGTCGTCATTTAATGGGTCAAAGGGGGTCATAGGTCACCCTATGACCCCCTTTGACTCATATGAACAATTTGAATATGTCCTTAGGAGTTCTAGGACCCCTAGAGACATATGTCATAGTTTAATGGGTCAAAGGGGGTCATAGGTCACCCTATGACCCCCTTTGACCTACATGACCCATTCGAATATATTCTTAGGTGTCAGAAGACCCCTAGCGACATGTCATCATTTAATTGGTTAAATAGGGTCATAGGGCACTATATGACCCTTTTGACCCATATTACCCATTCGAATATGTCCTTAGGGGTCTCAGGACTTTTAGAGACATATGTCATCGTTTAATGGGTCAAAGGGGGTCATAGGTCACCCTATGACCCACTTTGACCCATATGAACGATTCAAATATGTCCCTAAGGGTCCTAGGACCCTTAGCGACATATGTTGTCATTTAATGGGTCAAAGGGTGTCATAGATCACCCTATGACCCCCTTTGACCCATATGAATGATTTGAATATGTCTCTAGGGATCCTATGACCCCTAGGGACATATATCATCATTTAATGGGTCACAGTGGGTCATAGGGTGACCTATGACCCTTTTTGATCCATATGAATGATTCAAATATGTCCTTAGGGGTCTTAGAACCCCTAGAGACATATGTCATAGTTTAATGGGTCAAAGAGGGTCATAAATGACCCTGTGACTCCTTTTGACCCATATGGCCCATTTGAATATGTCTTAGGAATCCTAGGGACATATGTCGTCGTTTAATAGGTCAAAGGGGGTCCTAAGAACCCTAAGGACATATGTTGTTGTTTAATGAGTCAAAGGAGATCAGAAGTCACCCTATGACCCCCCTTTAATGAATATCAACGATTCAAATATGTCTTTAGGTGTCCTAGAACCTCTAGGGACATATGTCATAGTTTAATGGGTCAAAGGGGGTCATAAGTCACCCTATGACCCCCTTTGACCCATATGGCCCATTTGAATATTTTCCTATGGGTCCTAGTACCCCTACAGACATATGTCGTTGTTTCATGGGTCAAAAGATGTCATAGGTCACCCAATGACCCCCTTTGACCTATATACACAATTCGAATATGTCCCTCGGGATCCTAGGATCCCTAGGGACATATGTCATCGTTTAATGGGTCAAAAGGGGTCATAAGTCACCCTATGACCCCCTTTGACCCATATGGCCCATTCGAATATGTCCCTAGGGATCCTAAGACCCTTAGGGACATATGTCATCGTTAAATGGGTGAAAGGGGGTCATAGGTCACCCTATGATGCCCTTTGACCCGTATGAACGATTTGAATATGTCCCTAGGGGTCCTAGGACCCCTAGGGACATATGTCGTCATTTAATTGGTCAGACCTATGACCCTTAGAGACATATGTCGTCATTTAATTGGTCAAATACCTATGACCCCTTTTGACCCATATGACCCATTCAAATATGTTCCTAGGGGTCCTAGGACCCCTAACGACATATGTCATCGTTTAATGGGTCAAAGAGAGTCATAGTTCACCCTATCACCCCCTTTGACCCATATTACACATTCGAATATGTCCTTACGGGTTTTAGGACCCCTAGAGACATATGTCATCGTTTAATGGGTCAAAGAGAGTCATAGGTCACCCTATGACCCCCTTTGACCCATATTACCCATTCGAATATGTCCCTAGGGGTCCTAGGACCCCTAGGAACATATGTCATCATTTAATGGGTCAAAGGGACTTATGACCCGCTTTGGCCCATATTACCTATCTGAATATGACCCTAGGGGTCCTAGGACCCCTAGGGACATATGTCATCATTTAATGGGTCAAAAGGGGGTCATAGGTCACCCAATGACCCCCTTTGACCCATATGAACGATTCAGATATGTGCTTAGGGGTCTTAGGACCCTTACAGAGATATGTCATCGTTTAATGGATCAAAGGGGGTCATAGGTCACCCTATGACCCCCTTTGACCCATATAAACGATTTGAATATGTCCCTATGGGTCCTAGGACCCCTAAGGACATATGTCGTCATTTAATGGGTCAAAGGGGGTCATACGACACCCTATGACCCCCTTTGTCCCATATGAATGATTCAAATATGTCTTTAGGGGTCCAAGGACCCCTAGGGACATATGTCATCGTTTAATGGGTCAAAAGGAGTCATAAGTCACCCTATGACCCCCTTTGACTCATATGAATGATTCAAATATGTGCTTAGGGGTCCTATGACCCCTAGAGACATATGTCATCGTTTAATGGGTCAAAGGTAGTCATAGGTCACTCTATGACCCCCTTTTACCCATAAGAATGATTCGAATATGTCCCTAAGGGTCTTAAGACCCCTAGGGACATATGCCATCATTTAATGGCTCATAGGGGGTCATAGGTTACCCTATGACCCCCTTTGACCCATATGAACGATTCGAATATGTCCTTAGGGGTCCTAAAACCCCTAGGGACATATGTCATTGTTTAATGGGTCAAAAGGGGTCATAGGTCACCCTATGACCCCCTTTGACCCATATGGCCTATTCAAATATGTCCCTAGGGGTCCTAGGACCCCTAGGGACATATATCGTCGTTTAATGGGTCAAAGGGGGTCATAGGTCACCCTATGACCCCTTTTGGCCATATGAACAATTCGAATATGTCCCTAGGGGTCCTAGAACCCCTAGGGACATATGTCATCGTTTAATGGGTCAAAGTGGGTCATAGGTCACGCTATGACCCCCTTTGACACATATGAACGATTCAAATGTCCCTATGGGTCCTAGGACTCCTAGGGACCTATGTCGTCGTTTAATAGTTCAAAGGGTGTCATAAGGCACCCTATGACCCCCTTTGACCCATATGAACGATTCAACTATGTCCCTAGGGGTCTTAAGACTCGTAGGAACATATGTCATCATTTAATGGGTCAAAGGGGGTCATAGGTCACCTTATAACCCCCTTTGACCCATATGGCCCATTCGAATATGTCCTTAGGACCCCTAGGGACATATGTCATAATTTAATGGGTCAAAGGGGGTCATAGGGCACCCTACGACCCCCTTTGACCCATATGAACGATTCGAATATGTCTTTAGGGGTCCTAGGATGCCTAGGGACATATGTCATCGTTTAATGGGTCAAAGGGGATCATAGGTCACCTTATGACCCCCTTTGACCCATATGAATGATTCGAATATGTCCCTAGGGGTCTTAGGACTCCTAGGGACATATGTTGTCATTTAATAGGTGAAAGGGTGTCATAGGTCACCCTATGACCCCCTTTGACCCATATGAACAGTTCGAATATGTCCTTAGGGGTTATAGGACCTCCAAAAACATATGTCGTCATTTAATGGGTCAAAGGGGTCATAGGTCACCCTATGACCCCCTTTGACTCATATGAAAAATTTGAATATGTCCCTAGGGGTTCTAGGACCCCTAGAGACATATGTCGTCATTTAATGGGTCAAAGGGAGTCATAGGTCACCTATGACCCCCTTGTCCTATATGAACGATTCAAATATGTCCCTAGGGGTCCTAGGACCCCTAAAAACATATTTGAATCGTTCATATGGGTCAAAGGGGGTCATAGGTCACCCTATGATCCCTTTTGACCCATATGACCCATTCAAATATGTTCTTAGAGATCCGAGGACCCCTAGCGACATATGTCGTCGTTTAATGGGTCAAAAAGTGTCAGAGGTCGCCTTATGACCCCCTTTGACCCATATTACCCATTCGAATATGTCTCTAGAGGTTTTAGGACCCCTAGAGACATATGTCATCTTTTAATAGGTCAAAGAGAGTCATAGGTCACCCTATGAGCCCCTTTGACCCATATTACCCATTCAAATATGTCCATAGGGGTATTAGGACCCCTAGGGACATATGTCGTCATTTAATGGGTCAAAGGGACCTATGACCCTCTTTGATCCATATTACCCATTCGAATATGTCTTTAGGGGTCCCAGGACCCTTAGAGACATATGTCGTCGTTTAATGAGTCAAAGGGGGTCATTGGTCACCCAATGACCCGCTTTGATTCATATGAATGATTCAAATATGTTTGTAGGGGTCCTAGGACCCCTAGGGACATATGTCATCATTTAATGGGTCAAAAGGGGTCATAGGTCACCCTATGACCCCCTTTGACCCATATGAACGATTCAAATATGTCCCTATGGGTCTTAGGACCCCAAGGGACATATGTCGTCGTTTAATGGGTCAAAGGGGGTCATAAGGCACCCTATGACCCCCTTTGACCCATATGAATGATTCGAATATGTCCCTGGGGGTCCTACGACCCCTAGAGACATATGTCATCATTTAATGGGTCAAAGGGGGTCATAGGTCACCCTATCACCCCCTTTGACTCATATGGCCCATTCGAATATGTCTCTAGGGTTCCTAGGACCTGTAGGGACATATGTCATCGTTTAATGGATCAAAGGGGGTCATAGGTCACCCTATGACCCCTTTTGACCCCATATGAACGATTCAAATATGTCCTTAGGGGTCCCATGACTCCTAGGGACATATGTCATCATTTAATTGGTCAAAGGGGGGTCATAGGCCACCCTATGACCCCCTTTGACCCATATGAACGATTCCAATATGTCCCTAGGGGTCCTAGGACCCTTAGGGACATATGTTATCGTTTAATAGGTCAAAGGGTGTCATAGGTCACCCTATGACCCCCTTTGACCCATATGAACGATTCGAATATGTCCGTAGGGGTTATAGGACCCCTAGAGACATATGTCGTCGTTTAATGGGTCAGAGGGGGTCAGAGGTCACCCTATGACCCCCTTTGACTCATATAAACAATTCCAAATGTCCTTAGGGGTTCTAGGACCCCTAGAGACATATGTTGTCGTTTAATGGGTCAGATGGGGTCATAGGTCACCTATGACCCCCTTGACCCATATGAACGATTTGAATATGTTCCTAGGGGTCTGAGGACCCCTAGCGACATATGTCGTCGTTTAATAGGAGGGTCATAGATCACCCTATGACCCCCTTTGACCCATATTACCCATTTGAATATGTCCCTAGGGGTTCTAGGACCCCTAGAAACATACGTCATCATTTAATGGGTCAAAGAGAGTCATAGGTCACCTTATGACCCCCTTTGACCCATATTACCCATTCAAATATGTCCCCAGGGTCCTAGGACCCCTAGGGACATATGTCGTCATTTAATGGGTCAAAGGGACCTATGACCCCCTTTGACCCATATTACCTATTTGAATATGTCCCTAGGGGTCCTAGGACCCCTAGAGACATATGTTGTCGTTTAATGGGTCAAAAGGGGTCATAGGGTGACCTATGACCCCTTTTGACCCATATGAACAATGTCCCCACAGGTCTTAGGACCCCGAGGTACATATTTGAATCATTCATGTGGGTCAAAAGGGGTCATAGGTCACCCTATGACCCCCTTTGACCCATATTAACCATTGGAATATGTCCTTAGAGGTCTTAGGACCCCTAAGGACATATGTCGTCGTTTAATGCGTCAAATGGG